>MEHQ01002985.1:0-30150 GCA_008828725.1 Saccharina japonica
ACATGTACTCGTACCAGATAGACAACAGACAACATGCACAGGGCACGGCGTTACAGCGTTGCCGCCCACACCAGTAGTAAGGGAACATCGTGCGTGAGTGGCACATCCATCTGCGCTGTATTTGCTGTGGCTAGCTGTGTCCATCGGAGGAACCTGCGGTCTAGAATCCTCACCATCTATCTACGTCCTCGTACCTGTTTCTGTTCTGCTGCTATGTGTGACAGACCCACGCTTACTATGACCGGAAATGTAATGACCGCTTTGAAAAAATAGGAGTACCTCAACTACTGCTGTCCTTATATTTTCCGGGTTTTTTTGTTGTTCCCCGAAGCTCACTCCAGAAATCCACGAGACATCAAACACCATGCAACGAATACGAACAACGCCACAGCCCCGGCTAGAAGCTCAAGCAGCAGACGTGCCTGTGGCGGGTCCACCGTATACTGCTGTGGTTATTAAGTATATAGTGGTTGCTTTATGCAGGCTTGCATGCGTCATCAGGCTTCTGCTGCTGCTGCTTGCTGCTGTGCTTGCATTATGTATGTGCGGTGTGCGACCTGTCGTGCCTCTGACGCGCAACGACAAATAATACTGCTGTACCAGTACAAGGAAATTGTATCTTTAAAAACATAGTCAAACGGTCAATGTGTCCGATTTCATATTTGAAGGATTGAGTTCGATCCTTGGCGATGCTTCCGTATACCCTTTTTTTTCTATTTTTTCCCCCTATTTTTTTTGTATTGTACGTAACAAAACCACGTGGGTTTCTTAGGCAGGTGTTGTCGAGAGTTCCAGCCCTTTCTTCGGTGCATCCTTTTCTACTTCTCCTGCAAACATTATCCCACCACCCCTGTACATACATGTGTCACGTGTGCGTGCGTATACGGTGTGTGCCGTGTGTCATGCGTGCATGTATGTGCAGCGTATCACGCTTGGAGTATTTTCAAACATTTTTTTGCCGGGAGTCCTCGGTTTTGTGCGGGATGGGCTTTCCTTCGCTTGAGCTCCACAACAATTAAATATTGGCGAATACGTTTGGCGGGATCTCTAACAGAGTCAATCGTAGTAACGGTTCCACCATATTTCCGAGTATGTTTTTTATCCCCAAAAATACAGGTGCAGCTCAAAAAAGGTCTACATTTATTTATGAACAGTAGTAGTACCAGATATTTCATAGCGTCGTATTTATGTACTACGAATTGAATACACAATATTATATGCGTATGATGCAATATCGCATGCTGTTGTACAGTAGTAGGTTTTCGATTCGTCCTTGCGCCCAAACTCCCGCCCCCCCCTCCGCCCCTAGGGCAAGATTCCCGGAGGAACCTTGTATATTGTATCTCTCTTGGATTAGGAATCAGGACAGACACTGGGTGTACTGATGATGTGGTTGGGTAAAAAGAACGGGTTCAATGTGGGAAGACAACACCCACACCCTCCCCCTTCCCCAAGGTCACAAGATATCTGTATCTCATTGTGTACTATTGTTGGGTCGAGAGCACCCACACTACGACGACTATAATAATAGCTGTGTGGTCGTTCGTACTTTCAACATTTCTTGCAGCGAAACVAATCCGTCCACCCAGCTGGGTGAAAGTTTTCGTACCCGGATCTGATCCCATTCAGCACCACCGTGCTCCCACCCATAAGATGCAGAAATAAATATAATTAGCTCTTCGCCGGAGCCGCCGAGAGCCGAGAGTGCTAAGCGCGAACCTTAAATCTTGAGTATCAAGCGCGAACCGTCCTCCCACGTATCGGTCGTAGGATCAGGATTCTCGGTACACTACGAGCACACAACAGCAGTACAGTTCTTTTGGTGCACTCGTACGAGTACACTGTAAAACCTATATAATAACAATCTGGGTGTACAATAATTGTCACCCCAGCGTGCACGATTGTTTTTTCGCTACGTGTTGCTGTAGTGTTCGTCAGACCCATATATATGTTGTCCCGTGCACAAGTAATGCCTAACGACACCCAAGATCCTTCAAGAATGCAAGGCAAGGGCAGTGATTCTTGCCACGCTCTTCTTGGTACCACTCCATCCCGAAATATAAAAAATGTATTGAAATTAATACGCAACTATATTAAAACGTTCTTATATTTCGGGACAGAGCGGTATGTGCGATGCAGCAGCTAAGCTATCAGAGCGAGCGGTCTGGATACCTGCCCTTTACTGCTCATTATTGTTCGCATAAAATAAGCAGCGTTTAAACTGCCTCAGGTATCTGTGCTGGTGGTGTGCTCTGCCTGTGTCTGTGTGCTCTACGCCAGCGATCGCCGGCCGACACTCGAGGCCGCGTAGAAGCAGCAAGCTGCGGAATCAGCAAGTTCCAAGCACCAACAAGGAGCAGGAGTGCGGTCTATCCTGTACTCCTCGACACACGCTTGCGAGCGCCTCGGTCAAGGATGAAGCTTAGCGTCAGCCACGGAACAAAACATGAAAATAGGAAATAACTGCCGTCAGCATATTTTGACTGCTGTACGTACGTATCATACTCGTTTTGTTCAGAACTGAGAACATTATTCCACTCTGTTGCGAGCTGACGAGGCGTGGTGGCGAGGCGTGGCATATACCCATACTCGTGGCGAGGCGTGGCATGTACTCATACTCGTGGCGAGGCGTGGCATGTACTCATACCCGCATACCCTTGGCATGCCAGGTGTTGGCGACCTTGCAGCACATCACAACCCTCCCCTCCCCCTGTTAAAACAATCACAGATGAGGAACTCCCCAAGGTCACTCAGTGCTCGGCGTGTTTGCGTGCTGATCTTCTGTTCGCGCTGTTGTCCTCGGCGTGTCGCACACACCCCACCTCTGTTGCTGATACTCTGCCGAGGCACATGGTGTGTGCTTGGCTGTCGAGGCGTGCAAAAACTGTCGCGGCGCCGCTGCTGTAAGCCAAGAACGGGCTTTGAGGGTCGAGGGGACAAGGGGGTACCCGTGGTATGATGAGAGGGGGTCACTTTTCTGTCACGCTGATTGACTTGAAAACTGGGGCCACTTTTGTCACAGCCCTAATGTAAGGAGGTTTCCACGTAGCACAAGTTATACAGTTTTTTTGGGCGGCTCGTGATTTTTGGGCGGCTCGGTATCACGCCGCATTTTGAGCCGCCCTTTTCGTGAAATTGTCCTAAAAAAAAACTGTGGAAGTTTTTCAAGAAAGTGTCATAGTTTTGTCTTCGCAAATTATACCAATTGCGAACAGGCACACGAGTAAGTACCATACACCACCTGGTCGTTCCATCAATACACTGCCCACAGTAGTCTCCAACTGCCAGTCGTCGCTCAGCGGTACCGCTCCATCGTCGCATCGAGTGGTGTCGGCACATTGTGCTCGTTAACTGCGTTTGTTTTTGTTCGGGCTGGTACGAGTACGAGCAGGCTCGTACGAAGCTCGTACGTACGAGGCTCGTACGAGTACGACGAGCAGAGGCAACTCGCTGCTTGGTCTCGAGAACACAGCAGTACAGCAGCAGCAGTCGGCTTTGGTACCGCTCCATCGTCGCATCGAGTGGTGTCGGCGGCCCACGCACGTAGTCCGGTCTACGTTGTGCTCGTTAACTACTGTGCTTGTTTTTGTTTGGGCTGGTACGAGTACGAGCAGGCTCGTACGAGTGCAACGAGCAGAGGCAACTCGTTGCTTGACGAATCAACCTCGTGGTCTCGAGAACACAGCAAACAGCAGCAGTCGGCTTTCACGAGGCTGGCCCCACAAGGGAAGTTGCTGCTTCGTGTTTACGTCCCCAGGCCTGGGTGGGCATCGCTTGGGACACGGGGGTGGCCTTGCCCTCAGGTGGCAGGGTCAACTCCAACCGCCTCTGCGTGTGGCTGCGTGGTTGCAGCAACACGCAGACCGTTGCCATGTACGCGAGGTACCTCATATGTCTCAAACCTCTGGTACCGGTTTCAAAAGTAGTCACGAGGATACAGCAGCACCAGCGGCTTCCAGTAGGAGGCCAGCCCCACAGGGGAAGCTGTTTCGTGTAGTTGACGCCGCTAGGCCTCTGTGGGCGTTGACTGTGAGACGGGGTGGTCCTGCCATCGAATGGCGGGGCCGGGTTGCGAAGCAAAACAAGCTGGCTGCTGGCAGACGCGGGCATATTTCGCTAAAAACACTGAACAGTCTGGCCGTTGACATTTTTTTTCGAATCGTCGCCAAACTCACAAGCTTTTTTGTGGTGTCAAAATTGTGCAAACTGCAGACGTACAATTTGAAATTGTGCAAACTGCAGACGCACAAGTTGACGGGGAAACCCTATATTATCTTGAAAATCGGGAACACTTTTGGAATTATGCTTTCTGAGTCTCCGGTCCAAGGACCGGAGAATAACGTAGGGCCAATATTTATGGCATAGCCGCGTAAGTGCGGTTTTGTGGTACGATGTGGAAATGAGACCCGTGCAGGACTTGCCTACCCGAGCACTTCTTCTATTTTCTCCCTCTGGGACACTTCATGTTACCTCCTCCTCTTCGGAGGTGACGAGCATAATATAAATTTGTTTATCTCTTTCCAAAAGCCTCATGGCACCTCGAGTGTCTACCCACCGCTCTGCGTGAGCAAGCCACTGCGCCGAGCACCTTTGCACCGGGTTTGTCCAACACCACACACAGGGCACCCCATTAGGTATGGTTTGAACCGTGACAATCGCCTCCTCGAGGGCTACCGACCTGTTGCGTGCGTTACGGGTTTAGCAGTTTTGAAGTAACTTTGGCCGTGGGTTACCCTCTAGACTGGCTCCCAGGGGACAGACAGACAGACATCTTTTTGGAATTGATTCCAGAGACAACTGACTGCAGAGAGCTAAAAAGCGGCCTTCTGCTGTGCGTACGGAACGTACGTACCAGCAAACAGCACGAACGAGCACCGAAGACCGCATAAAGAGAACGCTTCCGCACCAACATTTGACGAATTATCGGCGTTCACGCCACAGGCAACGCTGGAAGATGTGGTGTGGCGTAGAAGGTTTGTCTCTCTCAGCTCCCCTCGCTCGCGACCTCACCGCCAAAGAAAACGCCCCGCCCATTATATCAGATTTTTCGGCAGTCACGCCTGGTTCGAGGTGTGTTCTGCGGGGTGTTGTCTTTTCTGCCGCTGTTAGTGCGCGTGTAACTTACGCTAGTTTTAGTGTACATGCATGGGCTGTCCCCTATTCGTAGGGATTTAGACTACCTGTCAAAGAGGGTACTTTTAGTGTCTGCCGGTAGGAGTCACGATCTGAATTATCGATTTAGAGTCTCAAGTCGATTCTCGACATGGAGATAAGGGCTTGTTGAAGTGAACGCACCCAATTACCCCGTTTCTTACTGTGCAATTGTCGTCTGGCGGTTTAGTGATTGAGCGATACGTATGAGCGCAAAATATTTTTCCTGGTGCTGCCAGGCTTCCATATACGACAACGACAACAAGAACGACTAAACTACGACGCTCCAGCACGACACCACTATCACCTAAAAATACGCCAGGCCACAACCCTAATACATCAAGAATTGCGGATCAGCGCAGAAACGTCTCACCTGGTCCCAGGTAGTATTTGTACCACAAACACTGTATTCACACCCATTCCCACAGGTGAACAAACTCCCTTTAGGGCCCGTATTAACGAACATTTGTTTTCGTTTGTTTGAGTTTTTTGTTTTTGTTCGTTTGTTTTGATTTGACCTGATTGGTCGAAACGTGAATAACCAGCAAGATATTTCGATTTCAAAACTGAGTAGTTCAATAAAACGGAATTCCACAAGAAGTCTTTTGGGACTTATTTTGCTCTCTTTTTTTCTGTTGAATTGGGAGTTCATCCAACTCGACGTGGCGTGTTCCATGAAACCGAAGGAAGCCACGCAAACTTGAGCCATGTCGTCGACTGATTCAGAGGCGAGATCCACCATTCCCGAGAGGCACGGCCACCGGATCAGCCGCAGCGCGAGGTTCGACGGCCCCTACCATAGGGTAGACCGCTTGCGGCGCCTAAAAAGTAATATAGGCCGTCGCAAATCCAACTTTTCACCCCTCTTTGCCTCCCAAACCACACGAGCACCGACCAGGTCGCGACTTGGCGTAGAAGTTCGATCGATGTATCCCCGTCGCTGCTGCCCGCGTTGGGCTTCGGGGCTGCGCCAGCCCACCCAAGACATCCCTAGAGTGATAGCCTCCTAGCCGGTGCTGGCAGACATAATTTTCCGCTGCCAGCGGCGCCCCGGGGAAGACACAGGCCGTAGGTCGCCTCGTTGGTTACTCACGGGTGTTCGTTGACCCATGTGCGTTATTCTCATTTTTTGACGCAATACACCATCCCTCGATAAGACCCAAACACGTTTTTTCAGGGAAATCGTATTCAAAACAAACGAAAAAAAAAATTGTTTTCCCATTTCAATAAAAAGCGATGTTCGTTAAGATGGGCCTATGATGAGTACGGACGCGTTCGTACACCTTGAATATCTCGAACCATGTGCACTTTGCTTGAGTGAAACTCATACAATTGCAACATAGCACAGGGACACAAACTCTCCTCCGCTCGGCGGAGTTCAAGCCACGAACACAGGCACAACAACACTCGCAGAGCCCACGGAGACCTACGCTTCGAGCCCTAGGCCCCTTGTCTTCGCTCTCGAAGGCGCGACGGAGTAGTGCAAAAGAAAAACAACGGGCCTCACACACCGTGTTGTCGATTGATTCCTGGTACCTTGTCGCTCATGCTCTGGTACTTAAAAGTACACACCAGACCTAGTTTAGTGAACTCAGCACGAATGTAGACCCGGGAAGCTATGTAGATGCGAACAAGGGCCCCCCATAGACCCCGTCGGTGTAAAAATCAGCGCTGCCTTCGTCGCAGGCAGTGGCAAGACAACAAAAACACACAATTTTGCAGACAAACAGTCAGGCGAATAAAGATGATATTCGCAAACTGAGCTATTGGTGTGGTCCCATTTCCTGGAGAAACTCTGCGCTTCGCTCCCGCACCCCCCTGCACCCAAGCGCAAATGCTTTTTGTTTGTTTTTGCTTCACAACCTACCTGACGAAACCGAATACACTACATCGCACTACGTCTAGCGCTCTACCCTCACGGATTCCCGCTGCTCCACAATACCCTTCACGGAGTGTCTCACAATCTCGCTGATACAGACTCGAACCTTGGGGAACTATATCCTGCACAGTTAAGTGCATTGTCCTGGCTTGCTATCTCACTAACAGCTTGCAACGGGAAATTTCGTCTGAAGGTCAGCGGGCGACTGGGTGTTTACACCATTTTACGCGGGGTGGAAACCTCGGTAGCGCCGAACGGACAGGTGCTCCGTCCAATAACGGTTTCCTTTGCTCGCTCAAGCGAACTACGGGCGAGTTCTCGTTACTTTATCCTCCTCCACCAAAAAACCCTAACGCAAAGCACCAGGTGAAGCATATGTATTTCGCTACAGTGGCACATTTAACTTTATAAGAACCGCCGGCGGGAGCCATTTTCGGGCTATTACATCGAGTTCTTCCAGTGTTTCAGGCCTGAGCAGTTCTTGCCAAGTTGGCGTTTGCGTTTCTTGTCGTGATTCTTCTGATTTCTTGAATGCGATGACTCCAGGGTGGTCATTCTTACCCGAGGTGTCAAATTGAAAATCTTCGCGCAAAGCTGCATCTGCCATTGCCTCGACGATAGGCGTGGGCAGATGC
The DNA here is from genome assembly GCA_008828725.1 of Saccharina japonica. NCBI lineage: Eukaryota > Phaeophyceae > Laminariales > Laminariaceae > Saccharina > Saccharina japonica. The sequence continues at coordinate 7,666 of MEHQ01002985.1, forward strand.
ACGCCCACGGCAGCCATCCACTCGTAGTGCCATTTGGGGGCATCGCGAAAAGCATCTCCGTACCAAAAGAGGGTGCTCTTTGACTCCAAAATGGCGGAAAAGAGAAGGTAGCGGACTGTAACCCACTGGCAGAGAACAGGGGCAATCGCCAACGCAAATTCATCCAGTGTTTCTAACTCTCCGCCGACTGAGCCCGGGTGTTTGGACATAGGAAACTTTTTTTGGTGAAAGAAAGTGCTGACCGCTGCTGCCCGGGGGTCACGCATGACGGCGAACTGATGACGATCATCTGCCAAACGGACGGAAAGGCAGTATCAAGGTGCCATTAGATCAATCTAAGACACTGATGGAATTGTGTGAACGTTTACGACCTATTCTTACAACCAGTTCCACGAGAAAAGGTACAACAGGTGGCAGGCATGTCACAAGTCGGGTTGTTGGCGATCACCCGACTGTCGCTTTGGAGAACCTTAAACATAGGTGATTATGGGAGTCCTACGAGCTGACCACCACTATCAGATTGCGCCAAATCGCAGACTTCACGTCCCTGCTTGATATCTTGTATATGAGTACTACATTGCCATGCTGTACTCCTCGCTGTTTGCACAGGTCCTGGAACCTACCGTAGGTCTTGTAATGTGACGCACCTGTTATTTCGCACGCCGCCTGCTTCATGCACAGCCAAATGTCGAAGAAACTCTCAGCAACACCGCCGTCAGCGGAAATGCAGCCAATTTCGTGCTTAGCAAGACCTTGAGGGTGCTGCCATGCGCAGGTCTTGGGCACCGGCATGGTGTGCTTGCTTTCGTCTGTGACATAAATTTCAACCCTGTCAGGAACAATGGCAATCAATAATATCATGGCAGTTTGTGCGACAAGTGCTGAGAAGCTTAGCGATTGCAAGGAGGACCCTCCCCGTGTATGCGGTCTAACACATGAATCAATGCATGCATTAAGCCTGCAGGCGCTCTCGATATGTATAAGATGAAAGAAAAACCTAGAGCGAAGTAAGACCACTAATCTACCATGCTCTCTTCTACTGTCCCCGCATACTTCGTTCAAGGTATTTAATGATTGGATGCGATGACCACATTGCGCCCAATACCTTTTTGTAAACCTAATTGTATAACATGTAAGCACGTTTCGTCCGATACTCGTCAAGTATTGACCGCACACAAAAACAATGCACACCTTCAAACACGACACGGCACTCCTCAAGAAATCAACAACAAGAGTAGGACATCCCATAAAGGTAAGGCTGCCATGTTCGATTCTCGATATGAGCGTGCGGGATTTCCAAGTCCCGTGAAACATTTTCGGAATACACCATCTACCGCTTGGAGGCGAAGAATGGACAACTCATACTCGAAATACACCAACCTGTAGTCTTTCAGGGGGTCGCATGCTTGGGACATAGCTTGGGGGTTAGGCCGTACTACGCAGCCAACGCAGCCATGCCGGCGACACCTATCGTCACCAGCTGACCCAGAACAATACCTACCAGTTGCTGAGATGCATTTCTATGACGAGTGGAAATCGTACGGGTGGCCGTATTTCGCCATAACGACGCACCTGTCAACGTTGTCACAAGAGCAAATCGCATCTTCGTCACTCAGACGTGGATCGAAAGTGAGTGACACCTGTTCTGGTGTATGGAACATTCCACGATTTTGCCCCGTCTGTATTAGGCAAGAATTGCCACCGAACCAGTAATTCAGGAAGTTGCACGTGTGGACAAGGGCACCATGGGCCCAATGGTACATAAATGTTGTCCCGCTCTTAGGTTCCCCTGCGCGCGAGAATAATCGGCAAAATGAACGGGGGTTACGGAACCAGGACGAAGAAATTTTTAATCGAGGTTGAAGAGCAGCTACTTAGAAGATGGCTCGTGAAAAAAACATACACAATGGTACTTAGCTGGTACGAACTGTTTTTTTCGCGTTGCAGGACTACATGGAGTCTCACCATTGCTGCTTGTGGATCGATTGGAGTAGGTTAGCGTCGTGGGAAACACGCGTGTACAAAACCACCTACACGTCGTTTGTATTGTGACTATCCAGACCACACGACAAGCGCTCTGACCTCGTTCGACCATCTCGATGTGTTGCACACGCTCGCCCGATGACACGGTATCAAGCATCGAGAAAACCATGTCGCACCGAGGGCAACCCTCAGCTTTTTGCGACACCTGACGAAGGTGTGGGTCCGCCTTCACACCGGTCCACGCCCCCCCGGCCGTAGCTAGCCAGTACACGAGGGCTTTCGCAGGCAGCCGAGGCACCATGATTCGTGACCGCGACACGCCACCGCCTTTTTCTACCCGATTGCCTGGAAATTAAAGCGCAAGAGAAAGCAAGTGTTAGCTACGACATCAACTCGTTTTCTACAGGATCTCGGGGCATGGGGCTGACGTCTCTACTCCTTGAGACGTGCACCACAGTCGATCCAGATTCACGACAGCGTAAAAGTGTGAATTATGCAGTAAGTACCAAGAAATATAGTTCATACGACGACGTGTACATTGCGTGTTGCGAGGGTTTAAAAATGCGTTATATACTACCCATCACGTTACATTATTTTACGTAGAACCTCTTGGTAAGGTCGTGGGGGGTGTCCAAGGCGAGCCCCCCTTCTACGTCTTACCAAGCAGTGTATTGGAATGACAAAATGAGTTGTGGAAGTCCGCTCTCCCCTACTGGAAGCAATGTTTTGCATAGTACTCTAACCGATGTGAAAGGAGGCGGTAGATAACCCCTTCCCTCTATGCTGGAAGCGTGGTCTTCTATATTAGTAAGTAGGTATACTACCACTAAAAAACGTCTTCGGCGCCATTCCAAACAGCTCTCAAAACCCAGCCTTTGGTCGTGACTTTGCATCGCGTCGATTGGAGATTTTCTGGCAGTGATTAACACCGCCCCTGTCTTCCGATGTTTTTGAGACTTTCGACATTTTCGTATTGAAACGTTTCCCGGCACGACGTGTTGATATCATTTCCCCACGATCTCAATATGGTCGTAGTATACGTAGCTTGTTACCAAGTTCGTATGTTTGGGTCCTGCTCTAAACTGACTCGGTACATTCGTATACAAGTAGAAAACTCGGCAAGTCCTTCGCCAGCACACAGACTTCGGCTAGGGGAGCAGGATTTGAGAGGGGCGAATGAGATCAATTTCATTTGAACGTGAATTGTTGGCGTCAATGACAGTGCCAACGATTTGAAACACGTCTTGCCCTATGACATAATTATCATCCAGCCACTAATTGCAGCGACTACAGTAGCGTTAATTTGTCTAAACACTTGCAGTTGCGTGCGTTAGTGGTAACACACCATCGATCCCATTAACAAAATGAGAACCCCGCGTCTCTGTCTCTATACACTTCGGCGCCCCCATTTGTCTAGCATATACCTTGCTACTTATCACATACCGAGGTCATGAGTGGAAATCCATCCAAGGGACTTTTTTTATATACTGTGCAAAACAATGGGTACAACGCAGCTTGCGCATACACATTATAACTCGATTCGGCGGGGGAAATAACTGACAAACGCTTCAGGGGGGAAAAAAGGTACGCGCCGTAGGGGAGAGGGGGGGGGGGGTCAATCCATTGTTAGTTTTTAAAATGTATTGTGCAAAACAACGGGTACTACGTAGCTTGTGGATGCACATTTCAACCCGAGTCGGCGAGGGAAATAACTGCCAAACGCTCCAGGCGATAGAAAAGGTACGCGCCGTAGGGGAGAGGGCGGGGCAGTACCCGCCATGCGATACCGGCTCTGAGTCACGAAAGGAACAGAGCTGGCCAAGTGGGGAAAATGTCATAGATGGGGTGGAAACAACAAAAAACAAAACCCCCCATGATATTTCGTTGCTCGGTAATAACCAAAGATCCTAAAGCAACAAGTAAGATTTCGCCTCAGGCGGTCGGTCGTTTCTGTACGACTGGCTAGCGTTTAGCGCCAGAAGCTCACGACTAGCCCACACTCGGGAGCGTTTAACGACAGATGACAGGAGTCGACGTATGCAACGACGACTAGCCCCGAGCAGCTTACAGCATACGACAGAACACGTACGACGAACATGTCAGCAATCCGCCAGATTACAGCTTGGACTCCCCGCACCATGCAACAACATCACATCACTCCACCCTCCAACAGCATCAATAAATGTACCCAAAATGCATCTCGTGTATCACACCAACACCACAACCTACAATAAATACCACAACCAACCTACTTGCCAAAACTAGAACTCAGTTCGACATGACAGCACCAGCTAGGACGACATAGACCTATAATAGCCTGCTTTTTTCTAGTGCTGCTACCGCTGCTGCACGCTGCTGAGTGCTGAATTATCTGTTGTGTTTTCATTTTCCTCGTCTGTAGCGGGAGTTGCGAGTAGTGCCCCTGATCTCTTTGGATTTCCGCCCGCATACCGCCAGCCCGGATAGCTGCTTCAACTTAACAGCCGTCACACCAAACGCAGGTACTATATATGGTTTGCCTACACACATTCACATCGCGTCTTTTAAAACTCGACATGCCGGACAAAAAACGACAGCCTCGCGGGAAGATAACAATACGGGGGGAAGGGAAAATGCCTCCTGTTTTGTTTCTGACTGCTACTGCTGCTCTACTCCTGTATGATAACCTGTCTGCAACAGCAATTGTATGCTACTTTCAACATTTTAGATTACTTTTCTTTTGGGTTCGGTGTTTTCGCTCGCATCCCGTAATTACGGGCAGCTGCTACGACTTGACAGCGGTGACAGCAAACGTACGTATCAAGTACCGGTCTGGTGTACGTACAAACAAACTCACATCGTCTCTTTCGAAACTCGACAAAGGGACAAAGCAATACAGCAGCTTCACAGGAAGATAACCGCAAGCGGGAAAGGAGAAATGTCCTCCTGTTGTCTGTCTGCTGCTGCTGCTGCTGCTCTGCTGCTATAGTATCTGTAACTGAGCGTGATAGCCTTGTGTGTGTTTCTCTGTGTTCGATGGTTATTCTCAACTGCAGAGTATACCTTCGAAATAAACGAATACCTGGTACGTGTTGTTGGTAATTGTTTTGGTCGTACGAGAGCCGCCATAATTATTTTGGTACGAGAGCCGCCGATGATTGAAATTCTTTGTTTTTAGCGTTTGGCTTCGGTTAGTTTTTGTGTACTGAAATTGGCTGTTGTTCTATGTAACTCTTCGCAGGTTTTTTTGCTCTAGTAGCTGTATGATAGCTGTCACGATAAATGTTCCCGCCCGGTTGGCGAGCGTTTTGAGTGATTTAGTTCTTCTGTTTTCGTCGCTGATGTTTTGCTGTTGCTACTGCAGCGTGACTGTGAGAGTATCACTGCTGTGCGGTGCTGCTGTGCTGCTTTATATTGACGCCGCGAACACTTTTAATCGGTTTTTATTTTTTATTTTTATAACCACCAGTAACTAACTCTATCTTAGTTCGTAGTTGAACCTGGCCACCCTTTGGTCTGCGGATCTCTACCGCCACTGACCGCCTTTCCGCGCGCTTTCTTCAATGAGGCCAGCGCCCGCCTCGCCTGAAACGCCCGGCTTAGCGGATCTGCCCGCTCGGCGCCGTAACGACTTTACGAGACCTTGATGTCCAGATCTATTGCAAGATCTACCGAGAATCTTGCCGTGTGAGGGTTTTGGCTCATTGCCCACCGACAGGGCTTACCTCTTCGCGTTTTGTTTTCGCGCACGTGTTCTTCGGCTTCCGACCAGTGGGGAGGAGTAGCTTCCCGGCCACCGTCAACACCGTGGGAGCTTGCGCGGGAGGCTGTGGGCGATTTTTTAATAGCGGCGCAACTGCAAAACAAAATTAAAAAAAGGAAAAGGATTCGATTTTTTTCCCGGCGTTTTTGACGCGGGTGGCTGTAGCTTTAAAGATTATCGCGTTTTTTCCCCCTTGAGGTGCCCTCAGCAATGCCGCCACCACGAGCGCTATAGTTGGATGCCCAGCGAGTTTGTAACCGCATTCGAAAGAAAACATCGAGAGCTATCCATAGCATACTTCAACTCAGCTCAACTCATCGGGGTGTATGAGATATCAAGCAAAGGGCGCAAGGAATCTTGCTCATCGCTGCTGAAAGCAACACAAAACGTGCATCGTACAAAAACTATATTGAAAACTCGATCTGGCAGTGTCCTCAATTCCGAGCTTTAAACTTATACAGCAAGTGTTTTTATTCCCCTTGCCTCCCAGGTGCGTCTTTTCTGAGTGCTATTCGACGCTCGTTCGGTCGCGTGGAGGGCGTTCTCACCCGCACAGCAGCAGCAGCAACAGCAGCAAGCAGCACCAGCAGCCTCAAGCTCATTAGGTTTAAGGATGTTTTCGTTATCGTTTTTTTTTTGCCTCGTATGTTTTGCTTGTACTTGTTGTGCTCATTTTTACGTACGGGTAGTCGTATGATACCTCGAGTTCTTGCCACACACCGCTCACGGGGGCACGCTTTTTTACTCTGGTGGTGTACATGGCAAGCCCTTGTCATACTCGTCAGAGGCTGGCTCCATCTGGAGCTGCTCCGTGCACACTGCTGCTAGCTGCGGACGGGGCTGGCCTCGTGCAGAAAACGACACGTACCGACGAACCTCTCATGGTGCCCCCTGTTCCCTTTTTGTTGGTGATCCAGGCGTATGAAACCCTACTTGAATCGAGTAAAACAATATGCAACACGAACCGACGGCGAGTCAAAATAGTGCGACACGAACCGACGGGCGTGTGCCGTCAGTAAAAAATAGCCTCTCCCGTGCAAAGATGTCGGGAGACATGTCAATGTCAAGCTGTCTGTCTGTCAAGGCTGTCTGTCAAGGAAAATCCCGCTGTCTAGACGTATGTCCCCAACCCCCGTGGCATAAAAAGCCTCCTAATATCTGTGGAAAACCCTTTTTTTTATTTTGCGAGGCTATTTTGCTCGGTTGATAAAGCTACTTTCAAATGGTCGTTTTTCTGCAGTTCAATTTCAATATTTTCTGTAGATCGGACTCAGAAATGTAGCAAAATGCCGAAAAAAAACAAAATACAGGAAAAAAGATCAATTTATACATTATTGTCAGGCGTTTTTCACAAAGCGGGGATTTTTCGGTAGTGTCCCTTGTTTTTTGCTGTCAAGGCTGTCCGTCAAGACATTTGCCTTGACGCTGTCTGTCAAGGGGTGAAAGTGCTGTCTCCCGACATCTTTGCTCCCGTGCTCAGACCTGGAACGCCCCGAGAACATATGCCACCCAGGCTTTGTCGAGAACTTGCATCTACAAAAAAAAATTGCCGTACCAGGGGCGGGTGAAAAAAAGAACTTGGGATCCTCACCACCCCCCCTCAACAAACCCTGACTTCATTTTGTTTTCGCTCAAACTAACCACCTATTTCTCAGCCTTTGGGCGTCAGTTGCTCAGCAAGACGTTGTCGAAACAATGCGCACGAGCCCTACGTGTGTTGTTTGTGTGTTTCATTAATAACTTGGATGGTGAGCAGTGTTAAAAGTGGTGTTTGATTTCATTTGTCTGCAATAATAGTCGGAGGGAGGGCTAACAAATGAAGTGCTGAAAAGTCGGATGAGTTGGATGAGTCAAGGTAGTGGAACACTTTGTCCGTTGCAGCCCGAGGAGATACCACACTTCACCATGGGCCCAACAACCCTTGTGCGTATCTCCTCCCCACAGAGGTGTACGCGGGCGGGGGTGTGCGCGGTTCGTCGAAAAACGCGGCCAATCCCGCCGCGTTTTCGACGGTTTCAATTAATTAAGTCTCGCCGCGTTTTCCGAGCTACTGGCAGCTCTGCTGGTACTGAGCTCTAGTCACCTGGCTCACTTGGGTTCAGTTGCGTTGTCTACAGTCTGCTATTAGGTTTCATGGTCAGGTTGCATCAGGCAATGGATCAGGCGGTGTACGTTCGCCTACCCAGGAGTGTACTGCAAGACCCAAGACTGCTGTTTTGTTCGCTGCTTCTGTGCTTGCCTGTGCCTCTTCTCCCAGTTCAACACAGCCGCTGACAAGTGCCCATTCTAAAACCAAGTAACTTGTAGTCGAGTCAAGCGTTGAGTCATTGGTTATTATATAGGATTAAGTATAGGAACTTGAAAATACCCCCCCCCCCCCTCAATCGGCCCTAAATGCAAAAATGTGAGTGTGGGTCCCTGGTTCTTCTTTTCACCCGCCCTTGGCCCTACTCCTGTGTACGTATAGGTGTACGCGTGTACGCATGTGTGGTAGCATGTACGTGTGATATGGGGAGCAGCAGCAACAGAGATGGAGCTCTACGCATGCACTGTCAACGTTGCTGCGGAGCTAAATGGCATGTACAGCAGTAGCTGTGGTCGCACCTTTGTTCTGGCGGGCTACGTTGCACCAAAAAAAACGAAAAAAAAATGTGGGCTGTCGATGGATTCGTTGTATCTCATGCGAGTAGACGAAATAAAAGGAAAGGAAATGTCCCATGCTCGATACCTGGGGAAACAAAATGTTTAGAAAATCAACCAATCCGAACATGGCAAATTGCCCTAAAAAACTATTCAATGATGATCCTTTCAAACAAAAAAGTTAAGAACGTGTACGACGTAGTACGCAGCTTACAAAGTTGAGTTTCAACCATTCAATTAGTCATACTCATAGCTGACGTATTTTTGAAACTTAAGAAAAATATGTGCCGTATTATGATCGACGCAGCTGCTGCAGAGTAGCGTACGAGCAGATTTTGTGAAAAACAAAAAAAGTTCAATAAGCACCGAGGAAGTGTTGCTCGGCAACACTTAGAGTAGCAGCGTTCCATAGGGGTGAGGTAGGGTCGTTCCTTACGAACCAAACAAAAATCACGATTCATGACGTATTGGCATGACAAAATATCACGATTCGTGATATTGCTTTCCATACGAAAATAGGTGCTTTTTCGTCACGTTTCATGATGTTTTCAAATTGTCGAAAATCCGATATTTTCAAATCCAACGGTATTTGAGGGTGGTGCCAACTCTCGCAGGTAGGTCACGGCCAGGCCGTGCCGGGCTGATCGCGCCCGACCCGGTCCGTCATTCAAACAATGGGCAAAGGCCCAACACGGTCTGTGATATTCCAACCTCACGCGCCGTCGGCCAGGCCAGGTCCGCGCGAGGTTCCAATATTTCTGACATGCCGTCTGCTCTGCCTGGCTCACGATACTTTGATATTGTTTTTGTTTTTTCTTCACGCTGTGTCGCCTCCTCCTCGAGATTTCGAGGCCACAGCGTGCTCGTTAGCCTGCACGCAGCAGTGTCTTTAGGCAGCCGTTCGCTGTCAACAATCGTCGTGCGAAGCAGGGCCTGAAATGTCCCCATACCGGCCATCGGATACCATTTGTGTCGAGTGTGTTACGTAGTGCATTGACCAGGTGTATTTTGAGCCACTACAAATGTCACGAATCGTGATTTTCTTATTTTGGAGGAAATTGCAAAAAACATTGGCGTCATGAATCGTGATTTTTTCGTCGTGAATCATGACAAACAAAAACACGATTCACGACAAAAACCTCACGAATCGTGATTTTTTTCGTTCGTTAGGAACGGCCCTTAGCATCGGCGGAGCACAGAGTTGTCTCGTGCAAGCTCCTACGCGATGGACGACAGAAGGTCAGTGAATCCCTTGCTGGGCACGCTTGAAGCCGGAGATTGTCACCCCGCTGGTGCTATTGCCTTGCGGGCAAACCAGGATGGTGGATGGTGCAGCTGCTGCTGCCTTTCTCGGCACGCTCGAAGCCGGGGCTGGGGAAACCGCTGCTGCTTCTGCTGCTGCTGCTACTACTGCTGCACAGGATACTCCAATATTTGCGCATCGGTTGCGTGTTGCACATCTTGCATCTCGCCATCACTACGGGGTTGACTCACCCCTTTTTCCTGGTTTCTCTCGACAAGGGTAGTTGGTAGTTGGCATGAGCACTTGGTGCGGTTGTACAACATATTTTATACCAGGTACATACTGGTACCAGGTCTTTGTCTGTCCGAAAATCTATGTTTTTTCTCCGGTCCAATTTGGACCGGAGACTCAGCAAGCATAATCCCAAAAGCGAAGCCCGATTTTCAAGATAATAGGCGTGACAAAAGTTGCCACAGTTTTCAAGTTACCAAGCGTGACAGAAAAATGACCCCCGAAATCAAGTTGATAAGCGTGACAGAAACGTGACCCCCGAAATCAAGTTGATAAGCGTGACAGAAAAGTGACCCCCTGAAACCACACCACGGGTACCCCCTGGTCCCCTCGACCCTTAAAGCCCGTTCTTGGCGTACAGCAGCGGCGTCGCGACAGTTTTTACACGCCTCGACAGCCAAGCACACACTATGCGCCTCGGCCGAGTTTGAGCAACAGAGGTGGGGTGTGTGCGATATGCCGAGGACAGCAGCATGCACCGAGCAGATCAGCACGCAAACACGCCGAGCACTGAGTGACCTTTGGGAGTTCCACATCTATGATGAATATTGTTTGAACAGGGGGAAGGGGGGTTGTGATGATCTGCAAACTGCGAACAGGAAGCAAAGACGAATGCCACGCCTCGCCACGTGTATGAGTACATGTCACGCCTCACTAGACCGCCTTGTCAGTTCGCAGCAGCAGCTGTGACTCTGAATCGGTACAGCAGCAGCAGCAGCAGCGCAACAGCAGTACGTCAACGCTCGGGTGCTTTGTTGTGTCAAAATACAAAATAATACCCAGACAAGACAGGTCGACTCAAGCGCACTTGGCACGCCAGAGGCAGCCAGCGTGGCTTCGGACGCTTGGGTTCTACGCCCAGTACAGCGCACTTGGCACGTCTCTCCGCGGCGCCAATCCACAACAACAACAACAACAACAACAACAACAACAACAACAACAACAACAACAACAGTTGGTCTCCCCGTTTGCTCAAATATCTGCTCGTACAACAAGTCGACCTGTCTTGGTATTTTGTATATTGACACAACGAAGCACTCGAGCGTCGACTGACTGCGCTGCTGCTGCTGCTGCTGCTGCAGCTGCTGCTGCTGCTGCTGCTGCTGCTGCTGCTGCTGCTCTAAAGTTTACGAGTGCGGAAAGGAGCGCGCCGAGTGCGCTTCCCTTCGTCTCTAGGCCCGAGGCCGCGCCAGCCGGCTGGAGTTTGGCGACGGCAAGACGCACCGATCGCCGGCTGCGCTTCTGGTGCAAAGCAACGTTGCTGTGTCACCATCCAACTCATCGATCGTGCTGCTGCTGCTGCTGCTGCTGCTACTTCCTTGCTACGTGGATACCATCTTGAATTCAGAGACCATGCCATTTTTCGATTTGAAAATCTGATGACCCAAGTCGTCAGATTCTCAGGCCGTTTCCTATGCGGTTCGATTTTTAGTTTGTTTTTTTCGATCTCAAAAACTAAAGCACCGTCGCACCGTCCTATAATTAAATGCAGTCCGATTGTGCAGTATATTCCGAGTATCGAGTACATTTCGTACTCCGAGTACTTATTATTAAGGGCCATTCCTAACGAACGAAAAAATCACGATTCGTGAGGTTTTTGTCGTGAATCGTGATTTTTTTTGTCGTGATTCACGACAAAAACCTCACGATTCATGACGTCAATTTGTTTTACAATTTCCTAAAAAAAATACGATTCACGACATTTGTCGTGGCTCAAAATACGCCTGATCAAGGCACTACGTAACCCAACCGACACCAACGGTATCCGATGGCCGGTATAAGGGCATGTCAGGCCCTGCTTCGTACGCCGGTTGAGGACAGTGAGCGGCTGCCTAAAGACACTGCTGGGTGCAGGCTAACCAGCATGCTGTGACCTCGAAATCTCGAGGAGGAGGAGACACAGCGTGAAGAAAAAACAAAAATAATCTGAAAATCTCATGGGCCAGGCAGAGCAGACGACATGTCAGCGAGCTTGGAACCTCGCGCGGACCTGGCCTGGCCGACGGCGCGTAAGGTTGGAATATCACAGACCGTGTCGGGCCTCTGCCCATGGTTTGAATCACGGACCGGGTCGGGCGCGGTCGGCCCGGCACGGCATGGCCGTGACCTACCTGCGAGAGTTGGCCCGACCCTCAAATACCGTTGGTTTGAATATATCGGATTTTTTATAATTTGAAAATATTACGAAACGTGACAAAAAAGCACCTATTTTCGTTAGGAAAGAAACATCACGAATCGTGATATTTTGTCATGCCAAAACGTCACGAATCGTGATTTGTTTTTATTCGTTAGGAATGGCTCTAAGAGGATTGGAGTACTAGCGGCCTGGATACTCGGAGTACTTGGAGTATGGGAGCAGTACTGAAAACCCAAATACTCGGAGTACAAGGAGTACCCGCACAATCAACCCGAAATACTCCGAGTACAAGAAGTATCGAGAGTGTTCACACCCGAAATACTCCGAGTACGAGCAGTATCCCGGAGTATCGAACCTCGAAATATCTCGAGTACACGAAGTACCTGAAGTATTTTATCTCCAATACTCCTTACTTCACTCCATGGTGCTCGGAGCATCTGTGCAACATTGAAGGCAACGAGGAACTACCCCTGAGCCCGCGGGAAAAACGCTGGACAAAGACTTGCATTTTTTTTCAGGACTGGAGACTGGAGACAAGCAACGCGGATAATACACACTCATTCGATTGTGATACTACTGTAACACATTTGACAAAACTTGCTCGATAATAATGGCCCCCTTTCTCAACACCTTATTTTTTAGTAAGACCGGAGACTAGCAACGCGAATGTTACTCATTCGATTGCGATACTAACACAATTTGTTTAGTGTATTATCCAAACTAGAGGTCGGTATCATGAATGAAACAAAGATGATACGATATGTGATATGATATGAGAAAAAAAGTTGATATTGATATTAAATGTAATAATTCATATCACAGGATATTCACGATATATCATATCACATGATATGATATGTGATATGATATATGATAGGTGTGCTTGAAATTAACTGGATTTTTTATTTGTGCGACGTCGAGCACCACACCGATATATACATGCTGTGCGTCTGTGCGAGCGTACCCTGATGCCCCATGCCGGGTAGGCGATCACGGCCGGGCAGCCACGGCTGAGAAACAACGAATTATATATTGTTTCATGTATCATATCATATCATATCATATCATATCATATCGTATCATATCACATGATGATATGATATGATAGGATATATCAAAATTTGTCTTTTTGTTCGTGATATTGATATTGATATATCATATCATAAGGTCGCCCCGGTAGACTAGTGGTCAGCTTCAAAGACTACTGGCATTGGTCCCCAAGTTCGAATCCCACCGTGGTGAGCTTTTTACATTATTTGAAAAAAAAAGAAGGAACCAATTGCTGAGAGCGCCTTCGCGGCGTGGTTATGCGGAATCCGACGCAAGTCGACGAGGGAAGAGAGTGCCGAAATCTTCTCGCGATAAAATTGAAAGACAAGTACTGTAGTGGGGAGGGGGGAGAAGAGCTCACGTAGTGACCCCGGATCTGAGTTACGACTAAAGAGGGTGAGAGAAAAGAAGGGCGGAGATATTCAATGGGATGGACAAAAAAAACAAAAAGCATGATATATCAGCTTTCTTGGTATTGATACCGACCACTCATCCAAACATTCTTTATATTTTGGGACAAAGTGTACTCATCAAACACTGAAAAATATTGGGCAGCGGCCAAAAAACGTTATACCTTGTCCGTTTGCGGCCAAAAACAGGTAATACTAAAATCAAGTAAAACACGCACCCCACGTGCCCTGCCATTGGTCCAAAACTCTTCGTACCTGTTTATGCCTCTTTTAAACCCATCAGGTACACCGGACTTTGTCTACTCTGCTTTACTTTCACTTTTGTTTTGTCGTTTTTTCACCAATCAGAGGCCCTTCATAGTTCCACCCTATGCCCCTTATACGAATGCCGACGTACGGGGAAACCCCCTGCCCTCTCCGATACCCCGCACCAAGCCACACGAGCGACCCACATATCTGTCTGCACACCTCCGCCGAGATACATACGACAAAGCCTTACGACATAATACTGATAAGGACTACGTTCGTGCCATTGCCACCGACGGCAGTCCCGAAATCAACGTGGGCTCGGTTTATCGTACGACGCCCGAGCTTCGTGAGGCAACCGCGAAGCGGTTCCTAACAGACGGCCGCGGGTTCAAGGCCTGCAAAGGCGGCAGCCGGCAGAAGAAATCCTCGTGCTCCGGTGCAGCTGCTGTGCTCCCACCACAAAAAACCCGGTGACGCTGTTCGTGTGGAGACCCCCGAGGTGGCGATGGCCGGCTGCCTCGCTCAGGTTCGAGAACCAACAGCAGGGGCACTTGATGACTTGCAGCTGTGATTTTCCCGTGAGGTACCAGATACCCTGCCGGCACGTCTTGGCCGTCTCCAGAGGTAGGTGCCTTCTTTTTTAAGTTGGATCGAGATTTAATGTGCTGCATGTCAAATATACTCGATCAGCTGAAAGTAGGGTGTGATGAAAAAGACAAGTACGTTTGAAGACGGTTGAAGATTCTTGTGTTCCGATGAAAGGGCGTGTTCTGCGGTTTTGATACGTGATCCCATGCCATCGCACACCATTCAGAACTCGTCGTGTAGATCCACGTAATATCCACGTGCTAGGTACGCAATATGCGCTCCATCTGAAACCCGGAGTATGGTCTTTTCTCTCATGCCGTTTGCATTGCAGGGGAAAGCAAGATAAACGCGGCCATGAGTCTCATCCACCGCGGATACCGCCTCTAGGTGTACCGACAGCTCTACTCGGACCCAGCCTTCTGTGTCATGCCACCCATCTCCTCCATGCTCAACGCGGACCTCACCTTCCTGCCTCCTGCCCCAGTGGACGGACAAGCTCGCCGCCCGAAAAAGGGTCCGCGTGTCCGCAAGAGGAAGCAGTCCAATGGCGAGCGCAACAGCTCGTCAACGCACAACATGCCCATGTCAGCAGCTTACGGCCCGCGAGTGGACCCCAGGGGGTCGGCATCTACTCAGCCTGCTGTCGCGCCTTCAGCATCGAATCAACGATGTGTGACCAGTTTACTTTAGGGGTACGCGAAACATCGCAGGATGCACCCGGGTTGCCAATGCTGGCGAGTTTGTAGTCGGGCCAGGGAACGGCAGGGAGGGGCGGGGGGATGGGAGCAGCCGCGCGTACCCGTAGTGGCGGACGGCGAATAGTATATCGTACGTACTACGAGCTGGTTCAGGCATATCACCACAAATTTCGGCAGTCACGAATGCCGCATGCAATAGCAGTTCCTATGTCACATATTTGGTATCATACTGAACGCCATGAACAGTGGAAGAGGGTGACATCGCCCGTTTTTGTTCGAGGATCTAGAACTGGCGCTACCGCCGAAAATGTGGCCCGACCAATCACAGGCCTTCAAAGACGTCAACAATAGTCAGGCGTTTCCGTAGTAAAACATATTTTCCCCCCAATTTGTTTTTCAGAACGAGCCGCTTCCAAGCGGTCCAACGCATGTTTGTACAAAGATTCACGCAAATATCCGAAGATCTCACTGCGTATGGTCATAAGATGTCATATTTAACGCCCCAAATCGATTATATACTGAAACTAAGTAATTACGAGGCAACGCCTTTCTTTGGACTTTTACGGCACAAAAGTCCTTACGTGCACGCTGTTTTTGGGGGATAGGCCCTGAAATTAGGTACACGTGTTTCATGGGCCCTAGACGAGCCTTTTACGAATGGGTTTTATTTGTTTTTTTCCGGTGGTAAGTTTGAATCTCTTAAGACCCAAATTTCCTAAAAAAATACAAAGCAAAACAATATCTGACGGGAAAAAAAAAACGTACGTTAAAATCTCGGGTAGGGTGCATAAAACACGTTTGTTAAATTGCAGGGTCTATCTCAAAAAACGGCGTGGACATTGGCCACGGAGTGAATTTTCCGCGGTATACTTGAACTAGTCTGTATACGAGTTTGAGATACCGAATTATTTTGTGTTTTATGCTGTTGCGCGATGAGGTTTTTTCCGGCCCTCCCGGTCGTGGTGTTTCCCCTTCGTTTTCAATTTTCCGCGATAAGTGTGTCCACGTCATATATAGGTTGTGGTGCGGATCACAGCGCGTACATTAGTGCTTGATCAGGGAGACTTCAGAAGAAGAGGATACGCGATGATGATGATGATGAAGATGTATGTTATCACTTAATTGGAGGGGGCCTGTTTAAGACGTCGTGGTTCACATTTACTTGCTAATTACGAGTTTTGGTTGGGGAGAAATGTAACACCTCATATGCGTGGTGCGGGTGTTGGCGTGTAGTTTACGTGTTCTCTGGAGCACACTTCTCCAAATTGCATAATACCTGTAGTTTGTGATAGGTCAGACAAAAGTATCGACCGCCAATGCGTTTGTACGATGAGGATGGGTCCATAAAGGTAGATTGCGGACGGCGCATAATACCTCGTGCGTATTATACGAGTTTTATAGGCCAAACAAATTTATTTATGTTTTATGCCGTGCGTCTGGGGAATTCGGTGTCTAGCCCGTGTCAGTGCTATGCTGCCAGTATTATGTGGGTTTCGCGCATTAGCTTGTTGGAGCTTTTCCCGGCCCTTGTGGTCGTGATGTTTCTCTTCGTTGAGGAATTTCCACGATAAATGTAGGTCATACAAGGGCTCCGCTCCGCGGGCGACTGACGCCGCCCGCTACGCTCGCGCAAGGAAAGGGGCAGAAGAGGCCCATATGATGTAGTGCAAGCAAGCACCCACTTGAAAATGCCAAGAGGCTCATGGTATACAGCGAAGAAACGGCGAACTTGACATGCATGCAAAACATGCTCGGGATGCACATTAGCTCCATGCTTCAGGATAACAAAGCTTTATGTTCGAAAGAGAAAGCACAGCAACACGGCTCACAGCACGGCGCTGCGCTGCCTGCTGTGGTGTGTGTGATTTGTGCCTTTTTCGGGAGTATATGTATGTGTGGTAGGACAACAACAACGGTGGTGGTGGTACTCGTAGTTGTTCCTACTTTGTATGTATGGAAGAGAAAGCACGGCACAGCACGGTCGTCGAGTTGTGAAGTACGAAGAACAGAAAATCAACAAAACTGAGAAAGATGTCGTACACATGTTTACGTACGTACGTACGTACGTACGTACATGGTACAAGCTATGGAGTGCGCGTACTCGTATATACTCGTTCTCAGTGATGTGAACCGGTAACCGAAACTCGGTTTTTTCGGTCGGTTTTTCTCGGTTTTTCCCGACCGAAAACCGACTTTTATTTTTCGGTTTTTCGGTTTAAAAAAAAACCGAAACCGAAAAACCGACTCGATTTTTTTCGGTCGTTTTTTTTCCCCCCGTCCCCAAAGTCAATAACGCCTACATATCTACATGGAAACCCCCGTTATGTATGAACATGGATCAACTCACATGGATCATGGATAGGCACACCAATTGACGCACACAGCACACAGCACACAGCCCGCACCAGCAGCAACAACAAACAGTCGCACAGGGCACAGGGTACAGCGGTACAGCAGTGCGTCGCGAGACTGCGAAGGATAACCATGTCCGGTTCAGGCGGCAGTACTGACTCTGACCTTGAGCCGGAGGCAGAGGCGGGTAATGTCATGGTACTGCTGGCTCACAGCCCCCCCTTCAGCAACCTAGAGTTATTGATGGTGTTACGTGGCTGTACTCTGCAAGATGTATCTATCATCTATCATTATACATCATACCTGGTATCTACTAGTACATTGCACATCAGCAGTGCCGTCGTACAATACTATCCTACTATCTTTTTATCGTAGCAACTGCTGTACCTGTAGCTATTGTCGGCTGCAGATTATAAATATGCATGTCAGCCTGTACCGTGCGTGGCGCAGCAGACGCAGGTACTGTAGGAGGGTCACTTGACACCATACCACGATCATATCGTCACATTATGCCAACACGTGCGCACCGAACCCTTCGAAATGTGGACCAATTGACTAGTTTAGTCGAGAAACCGACCGAAAAACCGACCGAAAATGTTCGGTTTCGGTTTCGGTTTAATTCGGTTAAAAATAAAAAACCGACCGAAACCGACCGACTTTTCGGTAGGAAACCGAAAAACCGACCGAGGCCATTTTCATTTTCGGTTCACATCACTGCTCGTTCTCGTACTCGAACGAAACGGCAGGAGCGCAAAAAAAAAAAGTCGGAAAAAATTTGAAATCAATTTGTCGTACGCTCTCACAGCTGACGTATTTTTTAAATTTTATAAAAATCATGAAAAATTATTTTTGAAAAAAGAAAACATCAGGCCGATTACGCCGCATAAACAAAAAAAGTTGAGACGTCGTTGGCGTGTTGTCAGCCTGGACGCTCCCCGCCCCTCCGTGATCACCTCGCCATCGATTCGGTCCGGGTCGAGCTCTACTGCCTCTCTGCCCCAGTGAGCCCCGTGCCCCGCCTCGCGTGAAGCCCGGTGCTCACCGCTAGAGGTGCCATTGAACACGTATTTACGCCAAAACTGGCTCTTTTTATGTCACGAGATCCAGTTGAAATGGAAAATGAAACTCGCTCATAAACGCAAATTCCCTTAAATCCTTAATTTGTCGAGCCTGTCAAGGCCGATTTCATTTTTTTTTCGTGGGTCGATACCTACCATCGATAAATATATTTTCTAGGTTAAATTTTGATCGTGAGCGAAATACAACTCTTAAACAATAACAAAGTACTATAATCGATTTCCATTCTCATCGGAAAGGCAATTCTCAATTAGGAAAATCGGCCGTTTAATGATGTTGGGCAGCCTCGTTCGCTCGTTCGAGCTGTCTGTACTCCCTGCTCGTGATGCTGCTTGCACATTGAGCAGCAGTTACGACACAACCCACAGCCCACATCAGCGAAGCCCAAGCCCGTTTGTCTCACGGAACTCCAGTGCTCATGACGATGGCTGCCCACACGTCACGGTAGCAGCCGTCCGTGCCAGATCAAAACCAACTGCTGCAGCAGCATTAGCCGCAGCATTGAGCAGGAGCATCAAGCAGCAGCAGCAGCAAGCAGAAGCAAAAGCAGCAACAGCCAAAGCAGCAGCAGCCGCAGTAGTAGCAGCAGTAGCAGCAGCAGCAGCAGCAGCAGCAGCAGCAGCAGCAGCAGCAGCAGCAGCAGCAGCAGCAGCAGCAGCAGCAGGAGCGGGGATGACCCAGCTCATGCGCAGTGGAGATCGTGCGAACGCTGTCGGCTGCAGTAGCATCCAAACCTGCTACTCGCGCCTGTGGAACTCTGACCACGTCGCTCAACTCTTGAAAACCGCAGGCAGCCATACGTAACCGACCCCGGACGCCGATGAGCAGGTAAAACCGTAGCCTCAGCCAACCCCGGGCGCTGATGCGCAGCTAGCACCAACCAGCTGCATCAGTCACTGTCCGGATCTGCTGCTGTGTCAGCAAGAGCAGCCATGATGGCTACTACCTGGTGGTATTGCTCAGCACAGCTGGTAGTCTCTCTCCCGTATTGCAATCGGACTCATCGGCAGCTTTGTCCGTAAATATTACGACCGTTTGGACTGAATTTAAACACCAAAACGGATTTTATTTTCAGGTTCAGGATGATAGGGAAATTAATTTCAGCTGGACAGTCACGAAGAATTAGTGGAGGGTTGTTTTTTATATGCAAAAGAAGCGTAACATATACTACAGTAGTACAACCAAAAGAGACTAAGTGGCCTTTTTTCAGCGTGGGTTTTTCCTCTGCAGCAAATCGGATTTCAATGCGGTTTGCTCTGATAGATAGCCTATAACCTAAAGTATGTATTGATTCATCAGAGTGTTGAAGTAAAGGAGGCAAATAATTCCGCGCAAGAGCAAATGAAAAATGTAGTCCTTTTCGGCCGTTTCTCTTCCAATTCTGAATATTTTTTGACGTGATGAACTAATACGACTGCGGCGACCCTACAGCCATGGCCGTGAAGTATGAAGAGCAAACTCCTCCGTCATCCGGAGTAAACGGCGATCAAAGTTCAGCCTCCTGTATGTAGTGTTTATTCAAGATATTCAAGAAAATACGATTTCCGTTTTTTTTTGTTTCGCTATGGTTGTTTTGATCGATACGAAAAGACAAGACATGGGAGTAAACGGCGATCAAAGTTCAGCCTCCTGAATGTAGTGTTTATTCAAGATATTCAATAAAAAAAAGATTTCCGTTTTTTTTTTTGCTATGGTTGTTCTGATCGATACGAAAAGACAATACAATATATTGCGGCGGAATAAGCTTCATTGGCACCTCTAACCGTGGCCCTCGTTCGCCCGCTCCATCGTGATGGTGTTCAAACTGCCGGCCTTTCTCTTTGAATCATATTTGTTCCGGTAAATAAGCACCGCTTGAATATTATTTTACAATAATATAAGAACCTTATGTTTTCGGACATGCTGCAACAGCAACGCAGACAATGCGCCTTCATGCTTCCCTCGTGTCTGGATGGACATGACACGCGTAGCCACGAAAAAGGCGACCGCGCTCCTTCCGCCCCCCCCCCTCTACTGGCCAGCGCCCTCCCACACCCGCGATGGCGCCGGGCTCGCCCGCGCTGCCGTACTCTCTGGGCACACGCACGAACTCAAAACTGAAAGAGGAAGCCGCCTCTCGCGAACTAAAATATATGGGGAACAAAGAGAGAATGCAACGCTGAGCAAGTAATGACAGAAGGCGGTGTCGAAGTGGGAGCTCTGAGATGCCAGGGATGAGCAATCCCTGGGTGAGATAATAGTAAGTAAGTCTATATATGCTGTGGTGCCGATCACCGCGGGTACAGCAATATAATAGTAGTGCTTGATTAGGGAGAAAACACAAGAAAGGGATACGCGATGCGGATGGTGTGTGTTATCACTTGCAGTGAGCCACTTGAAACGTCGCGACCCACGTTTATTTGCTTAATGCAAACGGAGATTAGGACAAAGGACACAAGTAATATATTGATTTGATGAGTATGTATGTATGTACGACCAAATTATGCAAATAACTAACACACGCAAAGTACGAGGTATCTTACACCTTCTACGTACACCTGTCTGTTGATGCAACTTGACAAAATAGTGCCCCAACCAATACAGTAGTTGCCGATTGTTAATTGGATTGCAGATCGCTCGTGCCCCTGGTGTAATTGTTGCGATCACAGAGTTCCCAACTAGAAAGCGTTCACTCCACGTAAATACTCGGACGTACCCACCAGATATACAAGGTTCCCCTCCGGGACGTGCCTAGGGGAGTGGCGCAAGGACAAATCGAGAATCTATTATTAATACAAAATGCGATATTGTATCATACGCATATCATATTGTATACTGGTATTACATAAATACGACGTTATGAAATATCTGCGTATTACTATTCAGCAGTATGATAGTGGTCGGTGTGTGCCTGGGTATAGTACCCGGCAGGGCCTCGCGTGCGCTCGTGGGCGCGGACATGCGGGCGGTGGGCGCTGCAGCAACGTTTACCAAGAATATGGTGATGTAGAGCGCACATACAGAAAACACACGCTCTTTTTTTTTAAGACGCAGCTACTACTGTACATATATATACCCGTACGTACGTACGTATCATAACACCTCAGTACAATAGGGTGATATTTACAAGAAATAAGAAATTCGGAAGCCGTAAAATTGAAGCTAGTATAAAACGCATCCTCTCCTCTCATGTAAAAAATAAACCTAGCCTCCATTTGTGAGTGTTTTTCATTATTAGGTGTCATGTATTACTGCTGTACACCCCTTGGCAGTACAGCGTCGCTTTGTTCGCCCTAAGCTTTGCTACTAATCTACCTCAGTAGGCTACTCCTCGCCGTTACGGGCATTGCGCGTAGCCGCAGGCGGTCGTCAGCCCGCCGCGGCGAAGCCCCCCATGTAAATACATGTACAAAATTGCAGCTGCTGCTCGGAGAGAGCTCGACAGCTTTTAATAGACGTAGATTTTTGCCCTTTCCGCGATAACTGGCGATGACGTCCACCCGGCGACACGCAACTCCCTCACCGTGCTCGCCGACTCCTGCTCTGCCTACTCTGCCAAGGGCGGTCTCGGCCGTGCCCAACTCATGTCTCACGGGGCTGCGATTTTTCCAGGATTCCATGCCCTTTTTGTCACGTGCACATACCATACCAACCAGTACATGCTTTTAAACAAAAAAAAGAGCGTGTGTGTTTTGTATGTGCGCTCTCCATATTCTTGATAAACGTTGCTGCAGCGCCCACCGCCCGCATGTTCACGCCCGCGAGCGCACGCGAGGCCCTGGCCGGTACTATATCCAGGCACACACCGACCACTGCCATACTGCTGAATACCACGCACGTATGAATACTGTACAGATATCATCGCATATTCAAAATTACCTGGTATATGATACTCTGTTACTGCTTGCAGCGGTACTGGTACTCGTACATATAATACGTACGTGTATATCCGCAGTAAAAGGAGCCGGTACGATAAAATTCCGGGTTGGTCGCTCGTACATAAAAGAAACGGAATCTTGAATAATGCGGTTTGCGTGTAGAACAAA
>MEHQ01003282.1:0-53158 GCA_008828725.1 Saccharina japonica
ACTGCAAAAGGTCAAAAGCAACGAAGGGAAAAAGACGAAGACACAGACAAAGAGACAAGTCAAAAGTACAAGCTTAATGACGGGGCTTATTAACTCAAAACAATCGGAATGTTCATTCTTGTTTTGCAATATGATGTTTTGTTCGCCTAGGCTATACGGGTTATTCTTAAGGGCCCATATTAACGAGTACAAAATAAATTCAATTTGAAAACAATTAAATTCAAATTCGCTCTTCATTGGTCCACACACGCACCAGCACCAAATATTAGGATCTTGGGATATAATCTTGGGTGGTGGTGCGGGTTCTAACCAATGAAAAGCGGATTTTTTTCTTTCCAAATTGATTTTGTTTTTTTCTTCGTTAAAACGGGCCCTAAGGTTTATTAGTGTGCCTACAGTTTATGCTATACCATGTATGGGATTGTTCATAGGGTTGTTCACTTTCACGTTTTGAATCTGATCAAAACCAGTTTTTGAGCGACTTCAAACGGGTGCACACTATACCTTGTTCCCCCTACAACCCATACCGTGTATTCGGTGCGCTGGCAAACCTGTCCCCTATCTAAAAGGTTCCGATGCGGGCTCCTAATGCACCCCCGCCGGTCTCCTAGGCACAAATCCTAGGTTTGGTCCCCTAGTGCACCGGACCCCTAACGCCTTACAGGGGTATAGAGCTCCTATACTAGAATCAAGTGATTATCATAACCTCAGAAAACAAAGGGTGCACCTCTACCGTACTACCTGTGTTGAAGATACGAGGCTGGTATCACGCCGCGCATTCCGGGTTCGATTTTATGTGTATGTAGTTTACTCCTTAGTGATGTAGAACACATCAAAAGCTATAGATGTTGAGCCTGTTAGCTTTATGCTGTAGGGTTGAGTCACCCTTTAGTTTATCCTTGATCGTGTAGGACTGGCTCTAAAGCTGTAGCTGTAGCTGTAGCTGTGCGTGACTGGGCTACTAGCTTTTCGTTGGAAGTGTTGTCCGTTCGTCTTCAGTTAGCTGCAACTTTGCTTGCGAGCGTGCCCCCGCTGCCGCCGTGCGTCGCTTGAGTATGAGCCCGAGATGCGCGAAGAAGACGCCAGGATTATTCGTCGCTTGAGTAGGAGCCCGAGATACGTGAAGGCCACAGACAACATTACTCATACTGCACTAATTCAGGTATTGGGGCCAAAGCGCAGCGACCTAACAAACGACAAGAAGTGCGATATTATATAGTGCGGTCTTCTACAGTGCGGTATTCTATAGTGAATTCTTGTATAATGCGGTCTTCTATAGGTAACTCTTCTATAGTGCGGTCTTCTATAGTGCATTCTTCTATATTGCGGTCTTATTAAGCGTCTATAGCAGGAAGAGCGTGCAGAGTTACAAGTAGCATCATCATGATGCGCGTGTGACACAATGCTACCTTAGCATGCGCGTTTTATTTCGACTGCACTACTCTGGCAGGAATCCGGAACAACACCCGCCGCGACGCGAGCGGCCAACCCCAGTATAGTATATGCAAACGTTCGTTCGATAAATAACATTCATAAAAATCTCCATACGAAGAACAAGCACACCTCCAGACACTCAAGACACAAACACTGCTACTATACTACTGCTGCTGTGTAGTATCAGGTGAGGTGGTCGAATACTAACCGTTGCATGTGAGGCGTGTTTTGTTTACGGCGTGGTTGGTGCTCGCGGCTAACCGGCTAATACGTGGAATTTAACGCCCTTGCATGTACATTGTTTTACGTGTCGGTGGAACGCCGCGGCAGCGCCCATGGCAACCCAGGGGCGTTCCACGGCTATTTCCACGGCATTCCACGGGCTACCGCGGAAACGCCACAGGCTACCGCGGACAGGCCACGGGCTACCACTGACAGGTCACGGACTTCTATGGACGGCAACGGCATGTCGGCCCACGGCACTAACCATGACAATCTCCACGGCAAGGCTCACGGTAATCTATACGGCAGGCCACGGTAAGCCCCGACGGTATACCACGGCAAGCCCCGACGGCATACCACGGCAAGCCACGACACAACGGCAAGACCCACGGTAGTCCCCACGGCAACTCCGACGGCGACCCTAGGCAACGTCCACGGCAAGGCCCAGGGAAGCGTCCACCGACCACCCACGGCAACGCCCACGCGAAATTCCCTCGGAAACACCCGCGACCACACCCACGGCAACGCGCACGGCAATCCGCGACGAGGTCCACGGCAAGCCCCACGGGCAACCACGGTACCGCCAGAGGCAAGGTACACGGCAAGGCCGACGGCAAGGGCCACGGCATGCCACGGCACAACGGCAAGACCCAAGGTAGCCCCCACGGAAATCGCCATGGCAAAACCCAGAGCAAAATCCACGGCAACACCCACGCAAGCATCCACGGAATGCCCACGGCAACGCACACGGAAACGCCCACGGGAAAGCCCACGGAAACGCGTACGGCAACGTCTCACGACCATTGCAGTGGCAATCGCCGCGGATTGCCGTGGGTTACACCGTGGCAATTACCGATTGCCGTGGGAATTGCCGTGGGTTGCCGTGGAAGCTGTCGTGCCAGTGGCCGTGACACGGCAATTGGCTGTGGATTCACGTGGGAATTGCGGTGGATTGCCGTGGCAATGTACGTGGATTACCGTGGCAATTGCCGCGACAAAAGCCGTGGCAATGCCGTGGCAATTATTGTTGTTTGAAGTGGATTGACATGGGAACGATGTGGAAATTGCCGTGTATTGCCGTGGAGCTCCGTGGCATTTGCCGTGGCATTTGCCGTGGTAGTTACGGTGTATTGCCGTGGCAGTTACCGTGGATTTCCGTGGATACCCGTAGACAGCCGTGGATTTCCGCGGAATGCGGCGGCAAGTGTCGCAGAGGTGACCACAGAACAAGCCGTGGAAACGTATGTGGTACTTGCGTGGGTTGCCATCGCGAGTTCCACGGCTGTTGCCATGGACATAACCACGGCATGTGCCATGACCACAACCGTGGCACTTGCCGTCGAAACGCAAGAACAATGAAAACCCGAGGGCCTTGCCATGGAAGCCCGTGGCGTTTCCACGGTAGCCCGTGGAATGTCGTGGAAATAGACCTGGAACGCCCTGGAACGCCCTGGAACGCCGTGTGTTGCCGTGGCCACTTCTGCGGAACTACACTAAAAGTAACATAATGTGCTCCCGCGCCCTTACGGCTACCACACTGTATTTAAACCGCCCTCGGCTAGCTCGTTACATAAAACGCCCTCACGGCCACCACGCTACATCAAACGCCCTCTCGGCTAGCCCGCTGCGTTTAACGCCCTTGCAGCTACCACGCCACATTCCACTCCCTCGCGGCCACCAGTTAGCGCGCTCCTGACTAGTCCGCTGCGTTCAACGTCCTCGCGACTACCCCGCCTTCATTTAACACTCTCGCGGCTATCACTCTCCTTTTGTTGCCCTTACAACTACCCCTCTTCGTTTGTTGTCCTTGCAACTACCCCGATTCATTTATCGCCCTCGCGACTAGCCCACTTCCATGCAACGCTCTTGAGACTACCACGATATATTCGACGCGCTATTGCGGAGGGCCCTATTAAGTAGGCAGGTCCACACCACGGGGGAAAATAAAAACCCTTCCCAATTTTGACCCGGGGAACGCGAGTATGCCTGAGTATCGTTGGAACGGCTGACATCAACAGCGCGTCGTTTATGGTAATCATATCCGGGGTGCACGTCGTCATTGTTGCGATACATACGCCCGAAGTGGGCTGCGTGGGCCCACTTACCGGGGGCCTCTGTAATACCTCATGCCCGCACCTGTAATGAAAGTCCTACCCAGCAACAGGACATGTAACAACATAATTTGCCACCAAGTAAACAACACACCATATAGATTGTTTGCCCTGTACTATCCGCTCACGGCAGCAGTGACAAGAGGGCTGCCTCGTCGATGCCAGCAAGGCGCGCTGCAAAATGCCTCAAGATGGTGAGCTTGGGACGGAATCCTCGATCTCTTGTGCGTAGCAGAAGCGTCTCCTTGATGTCTGCATAAAACAAAATTATCTGATGGTATGGTACCAGACCATCTTGGGAGGATCTATTGCATACCTGATGGTATGCATTTCAGCCCCCCCCCCACACACACACATACCTATGGCATGCACGGTCACTTATAATGGGTTCACAGGTGGGCTGCTGTGCAAAGAGCACGTACATGCAGTGCACCTAGAGTAAGAAACAGGGAAGCAAGCTGCGGCGCGCCAGGCTGAATTTCTTATGTAAGAAATTTGAGCGCTTTCTACATATATATACCAGGTATATGCACGAGGATATATAAAACCCGCTTTCTACCTATACCAGGTATATGCACGAGGACATACAAAACCCGTAAGTACGCGCGATCGAAGTATTTCACTCAGCTAGCAATGATGAGTTTCGACGAAATCCTCTATCTCATAGTTGTTGTTTTTTTTAATATACAAACTCCCGGATTTCTTGTTTTCCCTGTACCTCCTACGTAGCCCCCCCCCCCGCGTTCTTAGCGCTTGCTTTCCTAGTGTCTTGGTGTCCTAATAATTTGTCCTGTATAGTATAATTACCCTGCTGATAGTAATCATCCTTCGCACTGTGGGAAATACACCCCTTCCACGAACCACAAATGATACCGCACGAAGCGGTCCTTCTTCTTCTCGTGGCCCTTGATAAAATTGTTGTGCGCGATTTTCGCCTCCGGATGGACGATTTCCGGGTAGCCTTCGACGTACTTCTCACTAAAGAAGGCCCTCCCGTGGGGCATGACTTCGTCGGAAATGTACTCCACCTTAAGGCCGGCTTCCTTCATGAAAAGCAGAGGGTCCTGGAAGGGGTACTGTGCATGCACGCATACACGGACACCACAAGGGCAGAACGAGCCAAACGACGGTAAAACTGAGAACAGAAAAATCACGTTTCACAAAAAAAATGATTTCTCGTAACATTAGGGGTAGCATTTAACTCCACCTCAAGTAAGCCTTTCGTACGAACATTAGGGGGGAAGGGGGAGGGGGGGCGGGGGGGGGCATGGCAGCAGCTTGATTTACTGTTGTTGCGACGGGAACGATGGGGCTAAATTGACACACGGCACATCTATTCTGAAGGCGGAAGCGTCGTGCGCTCAAATTGAGCTTTAGCTTTACCAATCCGCTGGGGGAACGCCTTCCGTATGGTATTTGGGGGGGGAAAGGGGGATCAGATCGTGCGGGCACTCACTTGGTTCCTTGTGGATCGCTTGTCGACAATGCTTTTCGTCCACAGCATAAGCAGCTTGTGCGCCATGTTCGTAGGCTTGAGGAACATGAAGCACGTGCACGTCATGCTTTCGCTCCCGTCGTGCTGCAGCATAACTTCCGCCTGCCAGCCGGCCACAGCAGGATGAAGCGAATCGTTTATCGCCATCATCGGTGGGAGTAGAGTTAACGCCGTCTTCGACGACACGTAAAATTACTACTACTGTACAAACATGCCACAGGGCCAAAACATCAAAACATTGTTTTAGAACATACCAAAATTTAGCCAAATTTTGTTCGGCCATTTTGTGTTTTGGTATTGGACGAATTGGGTCAGCTTTTTCATTCGGAATGAATAATGCCCTGCACGTTGTCGGAAGGCAAATTATATAATAATACGAAGTATTTCTCTAGTCCTTTGTTGACAAAACTCTGGAAGTTTTTATTTTGTTCCGTATTTTCTATAGACGTACCTTGGTACACATTTAGTTTTTTCTATTTCAAGACTTGATGTAAACTTGGCCAAAATAGGTAATTGGTCCGTTTTCGTATTGCTTGGATGGCGTTCGAATTCGGGACAATCATGAAGAGGAAGGGCAAAGAGCCCTTCCCATCTCAGATGTCACCGTGGCTCTAGAACTACGAAAGGGGTGCTATGTAGCGTGGATGCAGGTACACCTCTATCGTAGCAGGCGCTCAAATATGGTGTGTACACATAGAGGGTTAAAGAGAGCTCCATTTTAAAGAGACACCAGGGTTAAAGACAGGCCACACGGCTTGGCACGAGCATACCGAAGGCTTCGTGCATTATTACCCATACCGGTTTAAGACCATCACCAGTTAAAAAAAGCTACAACTATTGCGAGAGAAAATAGGAACTACAACCAAATGACGCGTGCTAGGATGGAGGTAGCACTTTTTGAAACATTTCTGGATTAAGGGGCTGACGCATGCTACGACAGAGGTGCACCATGTTTTTTCTGCGAGCTCCTCACTTAAGGAGCGTCATACATACCTCACCGAAAAAATGATTTTGGAGGAAAATAAAAGTGCTTGCCGGATGATAAATATATAATGACCGAAGTATGCTCTGAAACATTATTCGTCACAAAAAATGAAAAGTCCGACGAATTTGGGTTAAGGAGCCCGATCGTTCAGAAAACGATTCAGCCAAAATAAGGTATACCTCTACCGTAGCACGCGTCGGCTGCTAACCCCGAGATCGTCGGAATTCTATTTGTGTGTTGACGCGTGCTACGATAGAGGCGCACCGTGTTTTTTTCTGAGCTCCCCACTTAAGGAGCGCCACGCCTCACCGAAAACAAACGATTTTGGACGAAGATAAAAGTGCTGCCGGATGAGAAATCTCATGACCGAAGTATAATAATAGTCTGAAACATATTTCGTCACAATAATTGAAGTCCGACGAATTTTTAGTAGGGAGCCCGATCGTTTCAGAAAACATTCAGCAAAAAAAATGCTACCTCTACCGTAGCACGCGCCTGGTGCAATATTTTTCGTTGCATCGGGCTGTAATCATCGGGTGTATTCGTAGCACTTTTGGTTTCCTCCCAAATCAGGTTTCGGGTGGGATATAGAGCTCCTATACTATAATCAAGTGACCATATTACCCTCAGAAAAGGGCCTGTATGCAGGTGCACCTCTATCGTAGCAGGCGCTCAAATATGGTGTGTACACATATATTATTATTATTTTATTTGCCATCCGACAATGTGCAGCATGAGCTTCAACATTGGTCACTCATAACATTCCCGAAAGCGGAAAACCACGGAAACCAAGGAAACCTATGCGCAATTTCTAACATCCTTCTATGTCTATTTCCCGCCCAGATTTATCTACAATAATACTGCATTTGTTGTCCTTGTTCCCTCCTTGTTCCCAATATGCACTCTTCACGTTATATTCTTAAGTCCTAAGCCGCATCTAAGCTCCATCCCCACGCCATCGGTGTGGATCTGCCACCCCCCCCCCCCTATAAATATATGATATACTTATAGGTTGGGTTGGCGTCGGTTGGCAACGACGCGGTAAAACACGCCACTTGCTGCGTGAGCTAAACAACCAGGGTGTCGTTTTTTTTTTGGCGGTCACCAAAGCTGGCGGTCGAGTAGACCATTTGTGCGGGGTGGAGAACCTTTGCTCCGTACAAGGGGAATGGTCGTATCACGTAGTGTTACTATGGTAAGGCATCCGCGAGGCAGTTACATAGTAAAACCCATTGCTGTCTCCGGAAGTGGCCACACCAGAAACTAAATTAACTTATTGAAGCTGTCGTCCATATGCAAGTCCGCCTCAGAGGCGGTTCTTAGCAGGATGCAGCTCACCCTCCATGCGACTCGCCCAATACCTCACGGCGCTTCGCGCTTGGTGCAAGCAATGTCTGCCTGGTTGGTGAAAACCCAACGTGCTCCGTCCCGGCATTGTAGGGATGCGAGGGTCTATGGTCATATGACTACGGCCGTGCACGACATGAGTACACCCCCCCCCCCTGTGTACACATATAGGGGGATATACGTTTTTGGGGTCAATCGTGGGTTCTGATTACTACTCACTACACTAGCCCCCCCGGAATACCCTTCTCTCTTGAGTCGTAGCCCCCACAGTAGTAACGTTTGGTCGCAATGTTTCTGACTAACAGGGCTCCCCAACCGAGAAACCACCCTCTAACTCCGTTGGACTCTGATTCGTTTATTACATTGTCGTTCGTTTGGCGCCTAGAACATGTTAGATTGCTCTTATTATTTTCATCCTCGGCAGCTGACAATGTGCAGCATGCATGAGCTTCAACGTTGATCACTCATAAGCACTCCGAAAGAAGAAAACCACGGAAACAAAAAGGAGGCTTACTGCCAATCGGGCTAAGCGTATGGTCCCTCCCGCAAAAAAAACGTTTGTTTTGGGTGAGGTATAGTAATAGTAGTATATACTTCCCCACAGCTGAGGAGCCTCATAAGATTTTGGCGCAAAACCCCATGCTGTATGCAGCATGCATCTGATCGTTGTCGGCAGCTCAAACTGTGGGCGTACATATCATTGTTTCGTCACTTTCGATCATTTTAATACTAGGGCTGGGCAATGGCATAACCTCAATCAGAAGATAGGAGTATACTGACTCTGTTAGCAATCATAATATCGGGCTTCATCGGTACACCGGTCGTCGCGCAGGCGCATACATTTACACCCTGATGCTGTCCTTAATGGTACCCTGTCGCTTCTGTCCTTGGGGCACAGGGTAGGTAGTAGACTCTCACCAGCAACCAAAGCACAAGCTTAGTATCCCCTTCCTCTCGATCTCTTCTCTCCTCTATCTTCCCGTAATGCATTCTGGTGGGTTTCCGTAACATCACATGGCGTGCTTCTTAGTCTTACGTCGTATAAAATAAACTGACCGCCTCTTCTTAGATGGGTACTGCCAGTGAATAGCTTTGTTTTGCCAGTACTTTACTGTGGACTGCCCAGCCGTACTTTATATTCGACACTCTCTCACAATTCTGAAGGCAGACAGACAGACACACAGCTTTCCGTGAGCGCCGATTGCTCAAACCGTGGGCGTACATCGTTTCATCTCCCTTAAATAACTATGTACACTCGCAACCGCGACAACATACACTTATTATTTGTTGCACACAACACCAAAAACAATGCCTTCTAGGAATGGTGGCTTATTCCCTGAGCTCCTCACACACGAGGAGTGAGCTCGAATGTCTCACCCGAAACATACTGAACTTCGAAGCTTTCTTTTCGCGCAAACCCCGACCCACATTTGTATGCGCTGGCCCTGAAACAACATTTAGTACAGTAGTGAATAATAATACTATACAACCGGTACGAATGTTGCTCACTTACGGAAAGCCCAAGCCGCCAGACAATATTGCCTCAGCAGGCAAAAATGGTGCAACCTTTCAACCTTTATTTACGAGAAATGAACCAACGGCACATAGATTGTTACTATAATACAGTGCGTAGGAGCTTTTTCAACGGCAGCAGACGCGTGCTACGATAAAGGTATAGGGTACACTTTTTTTGGCTGAAACGTTTTCGGAATCACGGGGCTCTCCTTAGGGCCCGTTTTAACGAAGAAAACAAAAATCAATTTGGAAAACAAAAATAATATCAAATCCGCTTTTCATTGGTCAGAACCCGCACCAATACCCAAGAGTATACCCCAAGATCCTAATCTTTGGTGCTGGTGCGTGTGTTGACCAATCAAAAGCGTATTTGAATTTTATTTTTTCCGAATTGAATTTATTTTGTACTCGTTAATATGGGCCCTTAACCCCAAATCGTCGGAATCTCGTTCTTGTGTTGACATATTACGGGGGACCGTATTAAATAGGACCTACGGTACACCCAAAAACCTATATATATCCCTATTTTTACTAATAACATTTGGTCCTATTTACTAGGGCCCCCGTAATAGTGTTTCATTATATACTCGGGCCATGGCACTGTTAATCGGGTATATACCGTAGCATTTTTATGCTCCACCGAAATCACTTTCCCCCCCCCCCCATTTTTGTGTTCCTCCAAAATCAGTTTTTGGATGGGGGTAGGTAGCACTGTTATTTTCCTCCAAAGGCAGGTGGCTTACTATTAGTATATATTACGTACTATTAGTATAGCGTTCCTCGAGTGACCACCCTCAGAAAAATAAGCATGGTGCACCTGCATGCAAGCTACCCGTAGCAGGCGTCGTCAGCAGTTCTTATAATAGTCTCACCGCGTGCGGGTCTCCAGTGTCCGGGAGCAGCGGCAGTGGGTTCCCGAGCCAGACGATGTCGGAGTCCGACCAAAGCACCGCAAAGCCTTGGTTCATGATGTGGTTAAGGATACTCGGACGCACGAGGACCTCGGCGGCGAAGGCTGGGTCTCCAAACTGCCCCGCACCGCTGGCGCGCTTCCTCTCCTGCCGTGTGCGGTAACGGGGGGGGGGGGGGGGGGGGGGGGGGGGGCGGGGGTACTTCATTTTCATGCATGGCCGTAGTCGTATGGCCATAGACCCTCGCATCCCTACAATGCCGGGACGGAGCATGTCGGGTTTTCACCGACCAGGAAGACATTGCTAGCACCAAGCGCGAAGCACCGTGAGGTGCTGGGCGAGTCGCATGAAGGGTGAGCTGCATCCTACTAAGAACCGCTTGTATGGCGGATTTGCATATGGATGACAGCTTCAATGGGTTGATTCAATTTCTGGTGTGGCTATTCATTAATTGTCGAGGTACGACCGAAACGGGACAATGACATAAAAATATCGCGCCTGTCTCTCTTTTTTGCGAAATCAATTTACAGAATTTTCGAATACATTCCCAACCCACAGATCCAACCCAACTCGTCCCCAACCCAGATATATCACATACCGGTTTGATTTACAGACCCCTGCTGCACAGATGCTCAGTATAACGTGTGTTGAGGGCAATTAAAAATAACCCCACAACTGGGTGTGCTTTCGTGGCTCACGATTCGTCAGTTTGGAGGGCTCAGGTCCGGGTGGGATTAAGGTCCGGATGGGCACTTCATATTTTTCCGAGGTCCACGTAGACAGGGGAGGGGGGTCATATACGACCTTAAATAGAAGGTGAAGCTACGCATTTTGAAGTAGTTTCATTTTACGTTATATTTTATTTTATGTGATGATTCGTGCAGAATCCCTCACCCCACTGGTTTGTTTGTCGCCTGTTAGCATATGGACGTTGAGATCCATACGTATCTATTGTGATGTGCAGTCACTACGCACTGATACGAGTAAATGAGTATCTTAGTCTAGTAATTCGGGTTATTGCAATATGCGGATAGATTACGAGTTTGTCTCACTCGTAGTGCGCTACATTGTTTGTCCCAAGCATCTTCATCAGGAACGATGCTGAGAACGTTGCTAGAACGTTCCTATAACATTGTAGAGAACATTACAGGGAACAGTACCAACTACGGTAGAATGTAACTGCCCGTAGCATGGGCATTGTACCGGGATGATCAGGTGCGGGCATCCCCCACCTCGATCACTCTACTCCACTCAACTCTACTCCACTCCTCTCTTCTCTCTTCTCTTCTTCTCTTCTTCCCTTTCCATTGATCTCCCTGAGGTCAATCTTCTTTCCATTATGGCCACATAAGCGCCTATTCAAAACATGACTTTTCTTCTTCTCCACAAGTGATCTTCACAGACACTCCGGTGCCACCTCTGCCGTCTCTCTCCGTAGAGACAGAGCCTCGACACACGCGTCATTCTTTCATCGCCCTGAGCTTTTTGGGAGTGCGTGGTACCGTTCGTGTTACTG
The DNA here is from genome assembly GCA_008828725.1 of Saccharina japonica. NCBI lineage: Eukaryota > Phaeophyceae > Laminariales > Laminariaceae > Saccharina > Saccharina japonica. Next base: position 11,537 of record MEHQ01003282.1, read on the forward strand.
TTTTCCGTCGTGCACCCTCGCGCACTTGCACAAGAACTTCTTGGCGTCTACTCCGCGAACTATATGTTAAGGCAAAAGGGTAAACAAAAAACGTTTCCTGCTCAAGAAAGAAAACCAAACTACATATACCTGTACCTTTTAGCCCTTGTTGAGCAGTGACTCGCCCTCCGCGAGGCGAGTGTTATCGTACGGCCAGGACCATGATGGCATGCATCCCGAAAAAGCCTTCCAAGATGATATCCACATCTACTACACGCGGACAAAACGACAACGCGCACCATGCACACCGCCGCCGGAGGCATAGTAAAGTGCGTGCTATTTGTTTCCAAATACACAAAAAAGACGATAAGGGACGTACGTGGTGAGCCTAGCACTTTAAGTATTCCAAATTGCTTTTGGCGTTCCCCTGGGATATCCCGTGCGGTCCCACGAGACAAATGTGACCTCAAGGGATATCCAATAGAATGCTATGGGGGACCCATTGGGACGTCCCACAAGACGCCCAGTTGGAAGACCAGACCATATGACTGGCCCAGCACTATATTACGTAGAACGGAGACATATTATACAGCACCCCAGCACCAGAAAGAACCTACGCATCTAAGAAATCTCGGTGTGCCAGGTTTTACAATCCTATGATTGATGTTTTTTTTCAGGGTTTCTCGATATTCGTTCGGGGAATGTTTATCAGTGATTCATGTTGAAGTTTTTGCTACATACGAAGTATTGTTGGATGGTTTACGTAAAAATACTACTATTCATAATCTAGTTCCAGTATGTACATATTTTGGCGTTCAGATTCTTGAACATATCAGCGCGACCCAGAACCATTGAGTGTCAAGATAATTTCCTCATGTTTTTCATAATATTAAACAACACGCTAGCGTTCAGGCTCTTCATAATCATTGCAGTGTGCGACCCTATATATATACATACGAAGTGGAGTTGAATGAAATTGGTGGTATTCGACGGATTGTGTCAGCTTTTTAGTTCTGAATGAATAATGCCTTGCACATTGTCGGAAGGCAAATAGTATAATAATTATAACAACACGGGTATTAGTTTTCGAAGTTCGAAGCGGGTGCTTACCTTGCCGGGCTCGACGGGAAACATGACGGTGGACCCCGGCGCCAACTCGTCCATGAAATCAAAAGAAACTTCGTCCATGGTCACGAACAACACCTGCCGCAAAATCCAAGAGTGTGAATGTGCGGGGTAATATATCGCGTCATGCACGGGAACGTATGGTGCGGTAGAGGCGCACCGCGTTTTTTTGTCTGAGGGTGGCATATCTCGAGGGGCTCTATACTATTAGTGAGTCATCCAAAAACTGATTTTAGAGGAGAATAAACATGCTATCTGACGAACAATCCCATGGCCTAAGTATAAAATGGACATTTTTTGCAAAACAAAATAATGAAATTCCGACGATTTCGGGTTAACCCTTATAGGACTGGAGTCCCGTTTCGGGGACAAATTACTTAGAATTAGAGTGGTTTGTTGCCAAAACGGGACTCCAGTCCTAAAAGGGTTGAGGAGCCTTTAATACTTTAATAGGTCATTCAGAAAACGTTTCAGGCAAAAAGTTTTAATACATCTATCCTAGCAAGCGTCCGGGGTGCGTTGTCCATGTGGATGGCTCGGTGGAGCCCAAGCTTGCCATGAAGGGATGCAAAACATCGTAAATCAGGTATCGATTTGTCGAGTCGAAGAACGATTACTGACAGGAGGCGGCACGTTGTTTTTTCCGCCTCCCGCGACCCTAATATGCAGGGCTCCCTTCGGGAAAAATATGTGGCGGGGAAGCCCAAATCCCCGATCAACCAACTCAGTCTGCGCAGATCTCTGGCGCCAGTTACTGCCATCACACATTGGTACGGCTATGACCGACACGGACGGGTTACAGTCACTGCAGCAGCAACTTTACCAGTACACACCGATGAAACTCCCATGAACCTGGTACACGACAATCAAACTCCAAGCGAGAGGCTTAATATCGGCGTTGTGCCCATCTGCAAGAAAGTGTCACGTCGGGGGCTTGGACAATGGTTTTAGCTTCACATACGCAAGAAGAGTCTGCAAACACTAGGATGCGCCAGAGTGGAACATGCAATGGACCGGGACAGCGACTTTTACTTGGAGCGGGCGACGTATCCACGCAGAGTTTTGCCTTGATGGTGACCATTTTTACGGAGGACCGTAGTAAATAGGACCAAATATTGTTAGTAAAAAGAGGTAAACATATAGAGCTTAGTCTGTACCGTAGGTCCTAATTTTTACAATGGTGCCCCGAAATAGCAGGTACCGGTATAATGCACATTGCTCGATTCTCCTACATGGGCACGTTGCGTGGAACCTCCCACGGGGCATCCCATGGTAAAATACGGAGATCGCACGGGTCACATGCTATGATACGTTCCATGGGACACATTTTCTACTACTTTGTTGACTTCCCGCATTTCTGACGACGCCAACCGATCCAGGGAGGGGTGGAGACATATCCATGAGGATGCCACACCTTGGGATTACGTTTTCACCTTTTGAGGGACATACGTTTTCAATTAATCCATGCTATTTCAATGCATTAAGCAAATTTTGACACAAGAGAGGGACACGATATATTCACAGAGGGTTTCGTAGGGCGCTGAAATGCTTTGGAGGGCGGAATACTGGTACTATTATACTGTACTATGGAAACATGTATCGCTAAGTTATATAGGAGATGAAATCTTGCCACGTCCCTTCCCTGAACGAAAAAAAACACTGGGATTATTCATTCGAACAAAACCACAACGATGTGTGAGACCCACCCGTGGTTTAACCCTGCCCTGTATATTGCCACTTTCGGGTAGGGTTTGGCCTCAGCCGCTTCGGAACCTGTGTTACGACGCGTCCCATATATGATACGATAAGAGAATGCCGCACGTTTGTTTTGCCTTCTAATGCAAGTGTTTGTGACCGGTGGAGGTTCTCGACTGAGAAACTACGCAGTAAGGAATAACCCTTATTGTTAGTTTTTACATCATTTTTCGTTGCAGGCTTACCCGGGCCGTGGGAGTTGCCATCGGGGGTATAAGTGTACACTTTGGGAACTCGGACACCCACGAGATAGCGAATAGCGACCCCAAAAACACGATACCTTTGGTGGTACATATCAACTGTCCTACAACAAACACCATGAGTGGCGTTTGAACGCCCAGAAGCACAAGCAGGATGCATGCTGCGCCCGTGCCGAAGGTCTCCTTGATCTGATTGGCCTGTGTCATATACCCCAATTTTGCGCAGCGGCCGTTCCTTGCTGTATTCGTCAATTTTCTTAATCGTCACTATTCCTCTCTGAAGTCCCAAGAGAGGGTTCAGGGGCCGTTTGTTTCTTTGATATCTAGAGCTCCTTGAGCTAGGAAAGCCTCCGAAAATAATAGGTACGCGCCCTAAATCCCTTCGGGCCCACTGTGAGAGATAGAAGGGGTGTATAAGGGATAGCGGCGAAACCGATTATACTTTTGTTTGGTGTGATCAACCATCTACGAGAAGCGCAAGCGTCCAGCAAGACGGGTAGGGCCAGGTTGCACCGATGCCCTCCGAATCCTTGCGTAAACAGTCGGACACCAACAAATGTATCATACCCCCCAATCACGCAGTAGTGGGGTTAGCTTTAGTCCTCACCTTTTTTTTGATATTTTTCCCTTCTGTAGCATGCACGAGCTTCAACGTTGATCACCCATACGCACTGCGAAATAAGAAAATCACGCGGAAACGAAAAGAACCACCTGCGCACAAAGTCTACTTGCTCCCCTTGTGTACCTATACTTCCGGCTTATCACTCATATACGCTCTGCGAAATAAGAAAGTTACGGAAACAAAAAGAGCCATCATACGCACAAAGTCAACTTGATTTCCTTTGGTGTAATCGTACCTACACTTCCGGCTTGCGCTTTTATCTCCTCCACTTTATTTGCTGTCCCTTTTCTCCCGTGCACCCCTATCGCAGCATGCATGCGTTTTGTGTACTGGCACATCATAACTAACTGCAGTGAGTGGGTGGCTCAAGTAGCCGGGTCGCAGCACTCGCACCTACCTTCGCACCGCTGGCCTCGCGCACCGACAACAGAAAGTTGGTGGACATGTCCAAGTAGCCGCAGTTGACGTTGCTCACGATGACCACCCCGTCGCTCGTCACGACAGTCTCCAGCACGTACCTGTCGCGGCAGACAGCAAGGGAGCTACCGTGGTCGGCACATAGACAGGAGGAGTGTACAAGTAGACAGACGAGAGTGCTACCATACGCGTCATTGGAATTCCGACGATTTGGGCTTAACCCCTTAAGAACTGGTCCCACGAACTTGGGGACAAACTACTTAAAATTAGTGTTGGATATGTATTCCAGTTCTGAGTGGCCTGTTAAGGAGCTCTGTCATTCAGAAAACGTTCCAGCCAAAATAAGGTATACTTCTATCGTCGCACGCGTCTTATTCTCTGTGCCATTTTGGGAAGAAAGGGAGGGGGGAGCATATGGTGGTAGTAGTGCTGCTATCGACGTCGTAGATCGAAGTCGAACCGGTATTTCGGTGTTCTGAGGCGGTGGTACCATATGGGTAGTACGTACGTGGCAGTTTTTGGCAAAACATGTTTTTGACTAGTGGGGCTTCTCAACTGACAACACTACCAAATAATGCATGCCTTATTATTGCAATATTTCTCGATATACACCTAGGTTAAGGGGTAAAGATCGAACGGTATATACCGTATAAAAAGTATAATATACGTTTCAAGCGAAAATGACTGGTCCGATGATCTCGGCCGAGAGTTTCAACTGGAGGCCTGTTTTTTCCACCAAGGCTCGTTGTTGATGCCAAGGGTTGAAGGTCACTAGCTGCGCACAAGACAAATACAACACTCATGTAAGCTAACATTCTACCCAGCAGTATAGGCAGTATAGACTACTGTATCTATGCCGAATCGCTGATCGGTACCTAGCTAGCGTAGTCGCCTGTAGTGTAGCGGGTAGGCCACAACAACACAACACCAAGGTGCCAAGACAGTACGGCAGACCAATACGCTACTCGCTTACATGCCGACTCATTACGTGCGTAGATATGCTTTGGGACCCCGCGGGGTCGATTATCTCGGGGTTTCCATGCGGTAGAGAGCGCATGCCACGGTAGGGCATTTTCTGGGGACCCCTCACGCTGAGGAGCTCTTGGAGCATGCTACGGTAGAGAGTAGAGATGCACCATGAGTTTTCTGAGGTAGGCTCCTCACTTGAAGAGCTCTATACTAATAGTTAGTAAAAACACGGATTTTGATAAAAATGAAAGAGCAACCCGATGAAAAAATAAAAAAAAATCCCATGGCCTTGGCATAGAATGAGTCAGAATGCAAAAAAAAACAAGAATGGCATTCCGACGATTTTGCGTTAAGGATCCTTTTTTCATAGGCCATTCAGAAACAAAATCAGCCGAAAATTGTGCTACAACTCTATCGTAGCACGCGTTCCACAACAATGTACTATTAGGGCCCATATTAACGAGTATAACATAAATTCAATTTGGGAAAAATAAAATTCAAACTCTCTTTTCATTGGTCAACACACGCACCAGCACCCCCCAAGATCCTAGTTTCTGGTGCTGGTGCGCGTGTTGACCATTGAAAAGCGGATTTGATTTTGTTTTTTTCCAAATAGTTTTTTTTGTTTCTTCGTTAAAACGGGCCCTAACCGTGTTGACCAATGAAAAGCGGATTTGATTTTGTTTTTTTCCAATTTTTTTTTTTTTCTTCGTTAAAACGGGCCCTATGATCCGCTTTTCATTGGTCAACACACGCACCAGCACCAAAGGTTAGGATCTTGGGGCATAATATTTGGTGTTGGTGCGTGTGTTGACCAATGAAAAGCGAATTTGAATTTTATTTTTCCAAATTAAATGTATTTAATACTCGTTAATTCGGGCCCTTAGTCTGTACTATTATTAATAGTATAAGTCATCATTAACCCTTTCAGAACAGTAAAATGTATCCCACACTAATTCCAAGTATTTTGTCTCCATAAACGTGGGGCTGACTCTTAAGGGGTTAAACGGGTTCAGAAAAATGTGTACGGGAGATCGGAAATACGTTAATTCTTGCGTAGCTTTGTGGTCCTCTACGAGCAACTCGATGCGATCCGACGAGGCAAGAAAGGGCTGAAGTTTTCTCGCGATAAATACGAAGGCACAAAGCCGCAGTGGGGAGGAGGCAGGAGAGCCTGCTACATGTGAGCCCGGATCTGAGTTACGACTAAGAGGGAGAGGGGAAAAAGCGCGAAGAAAATAAGTGGGAATAGTAAAAATAAATATTTTATAAATAAAAAAACAACAGCCGTGAGATCGAGGATTTCAATTGGAGGATTTCGTCGAAACTCGTCTTTGCTCGTATGATAGCTGAGTGTAATACTTCATACCAGATATATATATATATAGACCGGGCGGACAACCAAAGTCCTGGCAGAAATGCCTTGTTGAAGACCTCAAGGTGTTTCAAGCCTCCAAGGGGTCCACGGCACAGGTCCCGTTGGTGTTTGGAGTAGAGACCGCAGTATGGACCGTTGCAGCAACTAAAGTGGGCAAGTGGCACAGGGGGGTCCTCGAAGCGGCTCAACAGTTCATGATCCGGTGGCACAAAGTAGAGGCGGAACTGAGTAGACAGCGCCACGCATCGGTTGCGGGGGGTGCAAAAGGGAATGGGAAGGGGGGGGGCAACAGTCGTACGGAAACCGCGGCTGATGAGAGCAGGAGGGAAACAGCCGACAGGATAGCAAGGTACCAGGCTGACTAGTAAGTCCCACCTAGACTACCCGTGCCGCGCACCTCTGTAGCCGCTTCAAACGCGGCACTGTTTCTGGTGGTCTTTCTTTCCCTTTGTTTGTTTGTTTGTTTGATTTTTTTTCTTATTTTTCTTTTTTTCATTTTTCTTTTTGCTTGTTGTATTGCCTGTTGTTGCTTCTCAAGGGGGGCATGACAGCGATGCTACAACCCCTCGCATCATTTGCTTCGTTTACTTTGTTTCACTTATTTATGTTACCGTGATCGCTTTTGCCTTTGTTTCTCCGCCTTCCGTATTTTTCCTAGGACTTTCTTTGGAGGCTTAGCTACGTACGTATTCATTTTGATTTTGTCATTCCCCGTTCTCCTTCCGGGACTCTCGTGTGTTACACGAGAACGAAACGGAATTGAGTTGGAAGTGCCACGTACCCGTTGTATGGGTGGCGCCCAAGGGAAGGGAGACGGAGGGTGGGGGGGGTCATAGGGAAACCAGGACGGACGAAAGCAGGAAAGAGACGGCAAACAGAGTAGGTGCCAGACCGACTAGCTGGTAGAACCTGCCTGTACTACGGGCACAAACCTGCCTCAGCTGGCCTTTGGTGTGCTCCGGCTGGCTGTCCTATCCTGTCGTTCTCAGTCTTGCTCTGTTGGCGCTGTTTCGATCCATTTCATTTTCTTTTATTTCATTTGGTTTTTTATTGGAGGTCGCATCTCCTCTGTGAGAAGCACGACACTTTCTTTCTTTTTTTGTCATGCTTTTTATTTGGTTGCTTGATTGTTGATTTGCTTCAGTATATTTACTTTTTATTATTTTTTCTTCTCGCTTTTTTTATTTTTTCTCTTTTTTTCTCTTGCATGCACCTGGATTGCTAGCAGGGCAGGTCTTGTCTGTCGTATATGGCGTTGCATTGTCTGCTCTGCTTACTGCACTGAGTGTAGTATCTCTGTGTCGTAGTTTTGTGACCACAGAACTGGTACCTTTTTAGGATGAAGAATCGGCACGGACACTGGGTGTGCTGGATGTCGACGGGTAGAAAGGAAGGTTTAATGTGAAGAACACACACACACACATATACGGCGCCCCACGGCCTAACGGCTATATGTGCTATATGGGCTATGACCCAGGGGCGCCCCTGGAAAAGAGAACACGACACACCACACCTGCAGAGGTCAGAATGGAAACCCAACCATAGCGTTGTGATCACCGAGTGAAATAAGAAAATCACATTTTGTTGGATCTGTTTTTTCACTTGGTCTTAGACTACCCAGCTTTCTCGCAGTCTAGCAAAAACAAAAACTGCGGCGTGTCAATTTTGTTTTTGCACGCCTTCGTATGACCATAAAAATAAAAAAATAACCTTTTTTTTTATGGTCGCCCCGATGGTCTAGCAGTTAACCACGAAGAGTGCTAAGGTTGATGTCGGGGGTTCAAGTCTCCGTATGGATATTTTTATTGTCTAATGACACCAACAACTGTCGAGAGCGCCGATTATACAGTGTGGGTAGGCACAACTTGACACGAGTCGACGAAGGAAGAAAGTGCTGCAACCTTCTCGCGATGAACATCAAGGCACGTACCGTACGCAGTGAGAAGGGGGGGGGGGGAGAGAGAAGCCTACCATGTGACCTCGGATATGAGTTACGACTAAAGAGGGAGAGAGAAAAGAAGGACGGAGGTACTACTAATATTACGGGGGACCATACTAAACAGGACCATTTTTTTTCAGTAAAAATAGGTAAATGTATAGGTTTTTGTCTGTACCATGGGTCCTACTTACGATGGTTCCCCGAAATAAATGGGATGAAAACAAATAGTAAAAATTCAACAGCCCGTACATCCCCACGGCGGCGGTAGTTTTCAGCGGAAATAACCTCCTCCACGGCACATCCCTGCCTAAACCACAGCGGACACTTTTTGAGTTCCTGGCCTCGCTCCGTCGAGGTCACAAGCAAGACTTCCAATTTTGGGACCTTTCTTAACTCTCCGTACTTTCACAGACGGGTGGGGGGGAGGCTTCCACAAATAGTCTGCGGCACCGGTGGTCTTTTGGTCCTCTCGCCATGGTCGTGATGTTTTAAAAAGTTTGGTGTGTTCCGCGGGGTATATACCGGTACGCCCGGGGTATTGTTTGGGTTGGGTTGGTGTAGGTGTTAGAGATGACACCTATTATGGCAGTATTCGGTATCATAGAGTCGCTGCTGGATAACACAGAGTCATCTGCTACAAAGTAGCTCGTACTGCATCAGTAGGCATTACTCATCTAGGAGTAAGTGATCTGTTCTGTATCACAGTTGTCATGTGATAACATCCAGTATGTAACAGCAGGTCTTACGTTCTTGTATGCACTCGTACACATACTAAATACTCTCTGGTGCATACCATACAGCAGTATCGTAGCACAGCGTAGCTATAGTCGTAAGACAGTACAGTAAGTCAAGTACTACAGGTACACACCAGAGGTGTAGTAGCCAAAGCTCTGTCATGAGCATCATATAAGTATCGTACATACAGGTACACACCAGACGTGCAGTAGCCAAAGCTCTGTCAATGAGTATCATATAAGTATCGTACGTACATACGCGGCGGATATCAATGGGACTGTCATGATTTGTAGAATACAGTACCCTGAAAGACCGGTAGCATATTCGGGGAATAGTCCAGCTTGATTTCTTATTTGGGGTCGTATCCTGTTTTGTTTTGGGATTGAGCGTACGAGTTCACGTGCATCGCACGCACACGCTCTCACTCCTCTTCAGCTCTCTTCAACAACATGCTCTCCACGAGCTATTGTCTGCTGGACATAATCAACTAAGGCCTGGGGTCACCTTGATCATCTTCTTTTCTTCTCTTCTCTTTGAAGCTCTCATTCACCTCACAGTGAATCGCGTTTGCCTTTCAATTCACACCGTGTGTTGACCGGGCATCGGCAATCGGGTCTAGACGTATACATCAGCTTCGCACTGATACACACGTCAATAGCCATCCAATAGTAGGCCTTGAACTCACCGAAAGCGTCGGGTAACCGGGTGGGTACCGAGCTCATACCGAGGAGCCTTACCGGAGTGTTCCCGGTATGGTATTGAGGACGTACCGAGGGTTATCGGAGACATTCGGCAGGGTACGTATACTTCGTATGTATTTATCGAACAGATGTCCCCGGTATGCTTTGGTACGTATATATCCCACCGAACACACCTTACAAGTTGAGCCGTTCGTGCCACGGTAGGTAGATATTGAGGCTGCACTTTTTATGTGTACGTTTGATCATGTTTATTGTTCGCTAGACACAGGCGTCCCCGGTGGAATGACAGGTAGATATCGTCCCTGTTGGAGTCAAGGTCGTGAGTTCGAGCCCCCCCGCGTGCATGCTCATAGGGACTTTTTGTCGCAAAGTATATCTTGACTAGCGGAAAGCGCGAGAGCGTGAGTTCGCAAAATTCGATGAAAATCGACGAGCGTTGGGAATGCTGAACCCTCTGCACGATAAAAATCAAGGCACAGGGCGTAAAAGTAGAAGAGAAAACGACACCACACCCGTAGGAAGGTCAGAATGAAAAACAAACCGGATCGCTGTGATCATAGGACGAAATGAGCGAAAACCATTTTTTTCCGTTTTTTGTTCCCTTTTTTAACTTGGTTTTAGAGACCCCCCCTATTTTTTTTTCGCTGGTGGGGTGATATAAAAAAAAAAGTTGACTTATTGTTTTCTGGGATCACAACGGTCCGGTTCTTCCCTCCAATATAGGGGGGGGGGGGTGTGGTGACGATAACTTTTCTTTTGTGCGCCCTTGAGCTGTCTCTTGTTTTATTTTTTTGTTTTTTCGTTCACTCGGTTTCTCAATGTGAATCGCACGACATTTTAGGTACGTTTTGATGCTCTTTAGCACTAAGAATACGTAAAATCTTCGCGTACGTTGGTATGCAAAATCGCTGAAGATTCAGTTTTTTTTTTAAACAAATTGTGATTTTCTTTCGATCGTTTTACGAACTACTGACTGATGTGTTTGCGTCCCACTCACGTACTCACAGCTCACAGCTGTTGACGTGTTTTTTCTTTTTTATTCACACGGAAAAACACTCAGAATCGATACGAGTATGTTGTTGTTGTTGTTGTTGTTGTTGTTGTTATCTTCACATTAAACTCGTTGCAGTTGCTAATCCCTATAGTCTGATCTAGCAAGATCACGGCCCGTGGTCACAAAAGTGCTAGAGCCATCAGAGAATGGCACAACCGTAGTGGGGAGGAGGGAGAAGAGCCTGCTTTGTGACCCTGGATCTGAGTAACGACTATGGAGGGAGAGGTACAGAAGTGCAAAGATAATAAATGGGATGAAAACATATAATACAAATCTAGCCTATGTTTGGGACCGGCTCCGGAGAACTTGCACGTACGTGAGAGTCTAACGAATCTGCACGTACATTCAATACGGTTATATGTATAGCAGGAGTTGTTGTAGATATGTATGGTCTACATGGGTACCAGATGGGATCGAGGTGCCAGGTGGGCCTCCGGCGGCTCCTGCGGAGGGCTGATTATATTTCTGCACCTTGTGGGTGGGAGCAGGGTGCCAAATGGGATCAGATCCGGGTGGGATCAGGTCCGGGTGGGAGCAAGGGTAAAGATCGTGCAACGTTTCTCGAACTCGTGACGTATGGAGTGAGGAGCCCCACAAAACAAAATGCATGCTATCCCAAGCCCCCCCCCCCGCCGCCACTACAGCCATGCACGACATGAGTACAACTCCCACCGCCTCGTCTCGAAAGGGATGCATGGTCAATGGTCAAATGATTAAAGCAAGCAACAACGCAGTACACACCCTTGCTCCGTCCCGGCATCGCAGCGATGTGAGGGCCTATGGTCATACGACTACGGCCGTGCACGACATGAGCACCCCCCCCCCCCCTCCCCCCACCGCCTCCACACCTCTCCCACAGCCACCGCGTAATTCTACACAGCACGTTTGTGAGTTGAGGTCGGTGCAGTGTTTCGAACGAATGACCGACCTTCCATTGCATAAACGTCCCACCACCAGCAGGCAGATGTTATCCAGCTCGAAACCCTAACACGTCTTTTGCCCCCTAGATAAACGTGTAGATATCTACTACTACTGTACTATAATTTCGTCTTCATGGGATGCCGGGACGTAGTACACTGCCACGTTGGAGGTTTTTGTCGCATTCTGAATCCTTCGACGGTGGTAGTATTCCCATACCGGTAGCATTGGCCTATTCGTAGGATTCGTACGTTTGCTGCCGACTAATTGTAAGTTGGTCAGGTACGAAGCATTCCAAGTCGTTGTAGCGGTATGTACCAACTTTCTCTGACTGGTCGGGTGGCCTTGCCTGCAGGAAATATCGTTATACGTCCATCTTGTACCAGGCACTTTGTGTGTGAATATAACCCATTTTCGTATTGCTTGCCCCCGATGGCACCTTCTAGGGTATCCTCCGGAGATACCTCCGGCGGCGCCTCCGGGGGCGGCGGCCGAGAACTTGCACGTACGTGCCAAGCTATTCGAATTTGCATGTACATTCAATACGATTAGATGCATAGTAGGAGTTGTTGTAGGTATGTATGGCCTACATGGTACCAAATGGAATTGAGGTGCCAGGTGGGCCTCCGGCGGCTCCTGCGGAGCGCTGACTATATTCCTGCACCTTGTGGGTGGGAGCAAGGTGTCAAATGGGATAGACCCACAGCGGGGTCAAAGTAATAAATGGAAACAGGGTGCCAGATGGTACGAAAGTACGTGCAGATCCAAACACCCCAGCACGTACGTGCCGTTATTCGGCTGGTGCTCCGGGGGCGCCTTCCGCGCCCCCCCCCCCCTCAGGCGGGGCGAGGGTTTTAGTTTTACTCGCTTCGCTGACAGAATGTTAGTATTCCGTTGCTAAACTCCGCTAAGCTCAACCAGCTCGCTGGCGGCCATCTGACGAAAACTCTAGCCGAGACGTTGAGCCAGCTCCCAGCCGTGGCATTTGGTTCATGGATCATGGTGTGGTGCTACTCACTCAATCGACTGATGGTATGACCGATTTATTGAATGTCATGGCAACCAGCCTGAAATAATATTAACAGTACCTAAACCGTGTAAGGTGATAATTCCTTGGCCGATTCCGTGCAATCCTTCGTAGGAGGGCATACCGTCGTAGCGGGGTATGGATGGGTGATATGTGTTTATGTTGGTTTTGTGCCTTTTTTATTTCGGAGTGCTTCTGAGTGATTGACGTTGAAGCTCGTTCTACCTACACATTGTCGGAAGGAGGCTAATAATAACTACCGGTATTCAACAATGATTTTAGTTTGTTATAGTATGCCTCTTTTGATATTTGAAAGAGACGATACGTGCGAATAATGCGCAAGGCGACGCGTGCTGCGATAGAGGTAGCACTTTTTGACTGAACCGTTTTCTCAACGATCGGGCTCCTTAACCCAAATCCGTCGGACTTTCATTTTTCGTGACGAAAACTGTTTCAGAGCATACTTCGGTCATGAGATTTCACATCCGGCAGCGCTTTTCTTTTCCTCCAAAGTAAAATTTTCGGTGAGGTATGACGCTCCTCAAGTGAGGAGCTCAGAAAAGACATGGTGCACCTCTATCGTAGCATGCGTCAGGCTCATTTCTTGTATCAATCAACCCACGGCGCACGGTGGTCGAAAACCAGACACACCAAGACCGCCCCCGCCCCCTCGTCGAGGACGTCAGGTGAAAGACGTATGGCAATTTTCTTCGCGCAGTCGCACCATGTGGCTTCCTTTGCCCCCTGTGTTTGTCAAGTGCATGTGTGGTGCCACGGCCAATGGTTCAGGCACTAAGGGGTCGACATCGTCGTGATTCCTGAAGCCCCAACGACTGCTTTGCCAGGTAACCACTAAATACCCAGTGGCAGTAACCGTGGTGTCAACGCCTTGCTTGATATTTCTGTAGCAGATTTTCCCGAAGGCCCCACCGTTTAAAGGGGGGAACTATGTTTCCTGGAATATAATGTCGTACGTACGAGGTGCGAGTCTTGCAACCTCTTCCTTTAACTATTAATATTGTGGGTTATTATGAAAGTTCCACAGCAGTCAGTGCAGTTAATCCCCCCCATTATCCGGTACGGGTTGATTCCCCCCCCCCCCCTCCCGTCGTTATCCGGCGGTTCCAAGCGGATACATTGGCGGGGTTGAGTGGACATTATGTACCAGGTATACCTGGCGCTGGGTACATGTGCCACAGGGAGGGATCATTTTAGATGTTGCGCTGTTGCGCTATACAGTGCAACATTTTCCGCGAAATCAAATGAGTACGCCCCCCCCCCTATGATATATTTATAGGTTGGGTTGGCGTCGGTTGGCAACGACGCTGTAAAACACGCCACTCGCTGCGTGAGCTAGACAACCAGGGTGCCGTTTTTTTTTGTTATTTTTTTTTGGCGGTCACCAAAACTGGCGGTCGAGTAGATCATTTGTGCGGGGTGGAGAACCTTTGCTTCCGCACAAGGGGAATGGTCGTACACGTAGTGTTAATATGGTAAGGCGTCCGCGAGGCAGTTACATAGTAAAACCCATTGCTGTCTCCGGAAGTGGCCACACCAGAAATTAAATTAACTCATTGAAGCTGTCGTCCATATGCAAGTCCGCCTCAAAGGCGGTTCTTAGCAGGATGCAGCTCACCCTCCATGCGACTCGCCCAATACCTCACGGCGTTTCGCGCTTGGTGCAAGCAATGTCTGCCTGGTTGGTGAAAACCCAACGTGCTCCGTCCCGGCATTGTAGGGATGCGAGGGTCTATGGTCATATGAATACGGCCGTGCACAACATGAGTACACCCCCCCCCCCCTCCCGTCGTTATCCGGTGGTTCCAAGCGGATACATTGGCGGGGTTGAGTGGACATCATGTACCAGGTATACCTGGCGCTGGGTACATGTGCCACAGGGAGGGATCCTTTTAGATGTTGCGCTGTTGCGCTATACAGTGCAACATTTTCCGCGAAATCACGCGTGGCGCGGCAAGCGCCGAAAGCGTGTTGCGGCTCGCCACAACACACAAACACACACACTTTGTACCGCGCAACATGTTTCGCCGTGTAAAGGCTTTCTTCGCCTCAGGCGAAACACTTTCGAGACACGTTTAACATTTCGCCCACCAGCACACATGTTACGATAGAGGTGATGCACCATGATTTTCGTGAGGGGGGTCACTCGAATAGCGCTCCATACCTCGTACAATATATATATCTATATATATAGATATATAGATACATATAGATGTTAATCGGGCATTAAGGATGGAGGAACATCGAGTCAGCTTGAGGGGAGAGGTCAACGCTCAGCGGACCTCTAACGGCCTCAGATCCGGTCTGGCCGGATCTTTGGTGCTTGACTTTGTTGTGTATCCTTCCATGCATGCGTGTTCTGAGATCTACGATGGATACGTCTAACCCTAACCGTCACATATATATATATATTTGGTGACAAATGATAATATCTCTATATACATATATATATTTTTTTGAGTCAAATGATAGTGTTATATACTCGATGGACATTTCCATGGCTTAAAGTATAATATAAAAAAATGTTCCAGCACAATACTCGTAGTGAAATTCCGATGATTTGGGGTAAAACAAGCCCGCCGTCACTTATAGAAAACGCTTCAGCCAAAAAGTGCTACTTCGAAGTATACCTCTATCGTAGCATGATTCACAGGCGAAAACAATTGACACACTTCTTATTTTCTTCCCTTATCCTTCATACCAGGTACGTAGGGTCCACGCCGGACGTAAATATAAGGTACATATCAACATTCATATGAAGACGAGAAGGTCCTTACATTTCCGTCCGGAGAGGTGGTACACATATATATGTCTGTCCTCAGCACTAGCATGCTTCTAGAGATGTGGAAGGATAACCATTGGAAACTATGTCTGCCAGTAATCATACCAGCTGAATGGTACTCGCCTTACAACTGTATCAGTCATTTTGGGCAAAACAGCATGGAAGTCGCACGAGTATGGGATTCGTTTTGGCTCTCTAAACCTGTAAAACGATCCGGCAATTGGGAATTTTGAAGTGCTCTTTGGGCGTATTATCACGGACAGCATGTATAGCAACATTTTGACAGAGGTGGGAGGGGCCCCCGGCGGCCCTCCGGGGGCTCCTACATGGTGTGCTCTGCAGTGTTGTTTTACAAGGAACCCTGGTGGTGTGTTCTGCTGCGTTGTTCTGCATGTTCTTCGAAGTGCGTTTCTGCGTATATTGTTTATTCTACACGTATATCATAGTTTGCCTTCATGTCATTCGCAGCCAGTATCTCTTATCATAGTTCAGCTTACGTTGTAACTCGGGCTCTATCATCTCTAAATACCCCCCCTCCCCTCGAAGCCCTCATCCCGAAATGTTTTCAGTAGGATGCCGCTCTTCCCTTCATGCGACTCGCCGAACACCTCACGGCGCTTCCTCGGTGCAAGCAATGCCTGTCTGGTCGGTTAAAACCCGATGTGCCCCGTCCAGGCAATTTTGGGGTGCGAGGGTCTATTATGGTCATATGACTACCGCCATGCATGGCAATGAGTGCATCGACGGTACGCGCCTGGTTGGCTTGCGGCTAAACTGTGTGCTAACTCATGTCATCACTATCTAATCTGTTCAGTAGTAAAAAAAACTTCAAGAAAATAACCCGTACGTGCCGGGATTGAAGTTCGGGGTATATATATATACCATTTTAAAGGGTTCGAGGGTAGTCAGTTGAATAACACGGAGGATTGTAACCAACAACGTGGGGGCAATGAGTTTTTGTGTTCCTAGTTTCGATTATCAGCGGCATACTACAGCTGTTCGGTTCATACTTCGAAGTATGTGGGTAAACAGAGTTACCAGAAGAGAACATCATGCCAGCAGCAAGATTATACCACACTGCAGCCTCACCAAGTACCAGCAGAGATATGGGCTATATACGTGCATGCAGGCACCTTCCTTGCTGCAGGCAACCATCAAACTGCACCCGTCAAGCCGCCCCCGTCAAGTTTTAATTTTTTGTCCATCCCATTTATTATCTTCGCCCTTCTTTTCTCTCTCTCTTTAGTCGTGACTCAGATCCGGGGTCACTAAGTAGGCTCTTCTCCCCCCTCCCCACTACGGTACGTGCCTTGCACTTTTATCGCGAGAAGATTTCAGCACTTTCTTCCCTCGTCGACTTGCGTCGGATTCCGCCTACCCACGCCACGACGGTGCTCTCAGCAATTGGTTCCTTTTTATTTTTCAAATAGAGTACAAATCTCACCACGGTGAGATTCGAACTTGGGTACCAATGATAGTAGCCTTTGAAGCTGACCACTAGTCTACCGGGGCTGATTACCCATGATAAGCATGCCACTTTGGCTGTGAACATAATACCCCTTTGAACTCTGAAGCTAATGTCAGACGGGGGATTGTATTCATGACCATAGTGTTATTTGAGTACCGATGGTTGGGGTTGAAATACCCCCCCCCACACATTATTATCAGACAATCAACAATGTTGTTGGCACACATTAAGACGCAACCTCGTTTATACTTTTGGCAGGCCAGAGAGATTGCAAGATGAGCTCGCCTGGTACCAGATGTACATCATACCATATGAATGCACAACCAGACGCGCTGTGTTACAATATTAATACTACGGGGGACCATAGTAAATACGACCAAATATTTTCAGTAAAAATGGAGAAACAAGTAGGATTTTTGTGTCTACCATAGGTCCTATTTACTAGTGTTTACTATGGTGTCCCGTAATAAAGTAGTAGATGCAAATAGGTTGTATTCGCTGTCTTGCCACCAATCCTCATGCTTGAAACGCCCGCTTGAGAATATTCCGCACGGGCTCCTTGCTCAAAACCCCTTCTCGAAGCACCACAACAATGAGTGTCGGGACTCCATCGTACAGTAGTGTACATAGTCGTAGTTACATTCTCTCCGCTCGTGTTGACATTCGTGTGTGGTCTACTGTTGTTGTAGTATCATGCACCTGTCTGCAGTATACAACACCGGGCATACGCATAAATACCGCTTGGTAATTGCAATCTCTCCGCGCGTGTTGATATCCATTTTATGGTCTACTGGTGTAGTACCATGACGATCTGCAGTACGACGAGTATACAACTCCGGGCGTAAGCATAAGGACCGCTTGGTCTTCACATTAATGTGTAAACAGTCCTTATATTTTCGCTCAGAGTGGTAGTAGTTTGCTGGCATGTGAGTCTCTGCTTTCCCTATCCATTGTATCATTGCTTTAAAGAATCTATCGAAGTTTGTGACCACACGATAGCTTGTACTTCGTATCTCTAAAGAAACGACAAACAATGGAGGGGTGGACACACATTGATAATTAATATATACGGAGGTTTTGTGCTCGGCGGTTGAAGTCGACCCTCCGACCCGAACCCGAACCCTAACCCTAACCCTAACCCCATATACCAGTGGTCAGTGCTTGGATGCTGTGCTACAGTAGGTAAGACTCTATTTATAGGTTGACTCGGCCGGTTTAGGTCTTGTGCTTGGAAATACTCTTAAGTTGACTCGGGTGGACTCGGGATGCTGTGGCTGGGAAACACTCCAAGTTGGTTGAGCCGCGTATAATATACCGATATACCCTTAGCCAACCAGAGTGCGAAATCGGTACCAGGTATACCATAAAAAGAGGCTCACTACCAAGGTTCGTCCACTATTAATACTGAAATATTAAGTACGTAGTCGGTCGCCCCGATGGCCTAGAGGTAACCTCGAACGCTTCTGAACGTTGATGTCTGGAGTTCGAATCTCACGTGGGTCGGACTTTTGACTTTATTTGCAAAAATAAATAAAAAACGGAATCAACTGCTGAGAGCGCCAATTAATAGTAGCGTGGGTAGGCACAATTCGATGCGAGTCGACGAGGGAAGGAAAGGCTGAAGTCTTCTCGCGATAAAAATGCAAGGCAAGAACCGTAGTGGGGGAGGAGGGAGAGGAGCCTACTTTGTGACCCCGGATCTGAGTTACGACTAGGGAGGAGAGAGAAAGGAAGGGCGAAGATAATAAATGGGATGGACAAAAAAAAAAAAAAAAAAAAAAAAACTCATGACACTATGCCCCTGCTGACCACGATGGACGCAACGATATGCATCATTCAATACTAGGCAACACTTGTCCCCCCCCTAACATGGCATTACACTGGGACCATTTGCATGAAAATGAGTACCCCCGCCCCCCCCATTCCCCCCTATAAATATATGATATATTTATAGGTTGGGTTGGCGTCGGTTGGCAACGACGCTGTAAAACTCGCCACTCGCTGCGTGAGCTAGACAACCAGGGTGCCGTTTTTTTTGTTATTTTTTTTGGCGGTCACCAAAGCTGGCGGTCGAGTAGATCATTTGTGCGGGGTGGAGAACCTTTGTTCCGCACAAGGGGAATGGTCGTATCACGTAGTGTTAATATGGTAAGGCGTCCGCGAGGCAGTTACATAGTAAAACCCATTGCTGTCTCTGGAAGTGGCCACACCAGAAATTAAATTAACTCATTGAAGCTGTCGTCCATATGCAAGTCCGCCTCAGAGGCGGTTCTTAGCAGGATGCAGCTCACCCTCCATGCGACTCGCCCAATACCCCACGGCGTTTCGCGCTTGGTGCAAGCAATGTCTGCCTGGTTGGTGAAAACCCAACGCGCTCCGTCCCGGCATTGTAGGGATGCGAGGGTCTATGGTCATATGACTACGGCCGTGCACAACATGAGTACACCCCCCCCCCCCGCGCATCAAAAACAAATCCGGGCCACAGCCTGCCGGGAAGAAAACAAGTGCTCCAACGCACAGAGCGACTAGGTCAATACGATGGCGTGAGAATGAACTCCCCTTAACAACCCCAGATACTACTGTTGTGTGCCATGTAAGTTAGTGTGTAAGATCTGAGACAGCAACACGAACTATACGCTACATCACTACTCGTAGCCTGATAACAGGGATCCTCGCGGTATCAAGTTAATCGATAAAACCTGCTTCACCCTATAGCCCAGGCATCGGCTTAATCCTTCATCGTGCTCGTAGCTTCGAATCTACTCACTTACAAGAACGGTGGGAATGAGGAGCGTGACAGACGCCTTCAAGTGGTCAAACTCCTAACTGCATTAAGCTACTGCGTTGGCGGCTCTTCTCTTTTTGCTGTGTTCCTGCAATTAATTGTCATTGATGGGATCGTTTTTTATTCTAAGCGATTTGGGTCAGCACATAAACCTTTTTTTACTGACCGGCAGGTAATTGATGGGTGTGCGTGGTGGGTGAGAGATTTACTGGGTTGGTCGGTTGGTCCCTCGGCTGGTAGTCCCACAATCACCAACACCACCCACCAACATTTACTGTTAATTAAGCGATGCGTGTCAGCGCAAAAACCTTGTACGAGTACAGAGAAAAATGTACCAGTAAACAAATACATCTGAATCATTTCATAATTCGTTTTTGTTGTATGATCTTTTTGCTCGTATTTTGTAAAATCTGTATCAGGTATCAGGTCGGTTGGTCCCTGGGCTGGTAGTCCTACAATCACCAACACCACCCACCAACATTTATTGTTAAGCGATGCGTGTCAGCGCAAAAACCTTGTACAGAGAAAAATGCAAACTAAGAAATCTGAATCATTTCAGAATTCGTTTTTATTTGTATTGTCTTTTTGCTCGTATTTCGTAAAATCTGTATCATTTCAGAAATCGTGTTTTATTGTCTTTTTGTTTTCTGCAGCAGCAGCAGCAGCAGCAGATAAGAAATGGGATGGACAAAAAAAAAACAAAATGCTGCTGCTGCTGAACGAGTGCGTACCAGGAACCACCACCAAACCACGGGACGAAGCCACCACCAACCACCACCAGCCACTACGAGCAACAACAACTTCTGGTGCTCCTGCGGCTCGTGGGGCAGGGGTGGTGGCGGTGGTGGTGATGGTCGTCGTTGTGGTGTTTGCTGGTGATGGTGGTGTGTGTGCTGGTTGCTTTTTTAGTTGTGTGCGATGATGGTCTTCCTCCTGTTCGACACAACAATCACGATCGATCATCACCATCACCACCTACCTGCCTGCCACCAAACCACGGGACGAAGCCACCACCAACCACCACCAGCCACTACGAGCAACAACAACTTCTGGTGCTCCTGCGGCTCGTGGGGCAGGGGTGGTGGCGGTGGTGGTGATGGTCGTCGTTGTGGTGTTTGCTGGTGATGGTGGTGTGTGTGCTGGTTGCTTTTTTAGTTGTGTGCGATGATGGTCTTCCTCTTCTCGTCCGATCATCACCGTTGTTGCTCTACTGCCGAGAAATGTGGTCTTCACTTTCAACCCTTGACAGCCTTGACATGCCGTGACTGTCACCAAACAACTAGTTTTTAGTGTGGAACACTCCACCCTACACCCTTGACAGCGCATGTTTTGCCTTGCTTGACATGTCTCCCGACATATTTGCTTGAGAGTTGCCGGTGGTGATACATCGTTGCTATATACTACTGCTAGTTTGCTCTACTGCCGAGAAATCCCAGTGACACAATTTGGCACTGGCAACAGTTTAGGGCAGTCACTATGGCCTAGCTCTGCGATCTCGGCACCGCTTTCGACACGAGCAGCACAGGACGGTCGGCACAAATAGCGGGCCTCTATCAGTCCCGAGCGTGTCTGAATCGGTTAGTGTACGCGTCGCGCGCCAAAAAAAAGCAAAGCGAACGAAGTGCAGACAAACCTCAATATTAAGGATTCTTTAAATAAAGCCACGCTGCGGCAGCTTTCAGAACTGTTTTTTGTCCGTTTGTGTCCGTTCGCGACCAGGGGGGTACACCCCCACGGGCACATACCCAACCATTATGAAGAGCATCTATTGATGCTTCGAAGGGCTTCGCCCTTCTCAGCATCAATATCTCCTCATTACAAGAACGGTGGGAATGAGGAGCGTGACAGACGCCTTCAAGTGGTCAAACTCCTAACTGCATTAAGCTACTGCGTTGGCGGCTCTTCTCTTTTTGCTGTGTTCCTGCAATTAATTGTCATTGATGGGATCGTTTTTTATTCTAAGCGATTTGGGTCAGCACATAAACCTTTTTTTACTGACCGGCAGGTAATTGATTGGTGTGCGTGGTGGGTGAGAGATTTACTGGGTTGGTCGGTTGGTCCCTCGGCTGGTAGTCCCACAATCACCAACACCACCCACCAACATTTACTGTTAATTAAGCGATGCGTGTCAGCGCAAAAACCTTGTACGAGTACAGAGGAAAATGTAAACAAATAAATCTGAATCATTCCATAATTCGTTTTTGTTGTATTATCTTTTTGCTCGTATTTTGTAAAATCTGTATCAGGTATCAGGTCGGTTGGTCCCTGGGCTGGTAGTCCCACAATCACCAACACCACCCAACAACATGTACTGTTAAGCGATGCGTGTCAGTGCCAAAACCCTGTACAGAGAAAAATGCAAACTAAGAAATCTGAATCATTTCAGAATTCGTTTTTTTTGTATTGTCTTTTTGCTCTTATTTCGTAAAATCTGTATCATTTCAGAAATCGTGTTTTATTGGCTTTTTGTTTTGTGCATGCTCTCAGCAGCAGCGCAGCAGATAAGAAATGGGATGGACAAAAAAAAAATGCTGCTGCTGCTGAACGAGTGCGCTACCCCCGGAACTCACAGCAAACCACGGGACGAAGCCACCACCAACCACCACCAGCCACTACAAGCAACAACACTTCTGGTGCTCCTGGCCGGCTCGTGGGGCAGGGGTGTGTGGCGGTGGTTGGTGAAATGGTCGTCGTTGTGGTGTTTGCCTGGTGATGGTGGTGTTGGGGGTGGTTGTGGTGAGGTGAAATTTGTTTTCTGCAAAGCTCTATCTTCTTGAGCCACCATCGCACATTTCTCCACCATCGAGCAAACACACGATCACCATCACCAAACAACGGGACGAAGGCACCACCAACGACCACCCGCCACTACGAGCAACAACAACTTCTTCTGGTGCTCCTGCGGCCGGTGGGGCAGGGGTGGCGGTGGTGTTGATGGTCGTTGTTATGGTGTTTGCTGGTGATGGTGGTGGTGTGGCTGTGTGCGATGATGGTCTTCCTCTTCTCGTCCGATCATCACCGTTGTTGCTCTACTGCCGAGAAATGTGGTCTTCAGTTTCAACCCTTGACAGCCTTGACATGCCGTGACTGTCACCAAACAACTAGTTTTTAGTGTGGAACACTCCACCCTACACCCTTGACAGCGCATGTTTTGCCTTGCTTGACATGTCTCCCGACATAAAAAAAAAAGCAGCAGCAGCAGCAGCAGCAGTGTTCTGGAATATATGGCAAGCGCTGGTCTGGTGTACGGATGTAAAAAAAAAACATGCTGCTGCTGCTGAACGAGTGCGTACCAGGAACCACCACCAAACCACGGGACGAAGCCACCACCAACCACCACCAGCCACTACGAGCAACAACAACTTCTGGTGCTCCTGCGGCTCGTGGGGCAGGGGTGGTGGCGGTGGTGGTGATGATGATGATGATCGATGATGGCTGGTGGTGATCATGATGGATGATCGGTGATGTGATGGGTGTCGGGTGATCATCGATTCTTGTTTGTTGGTTACTTGTGGTCAAAGATGTCGGGAGACAGCACGGCTTTACCTTGACATGCCGTGACTGACACCAAACTACTAGGTTTTAGTGTGGAACACTCCACCCTACACCCTTGACAGCGCATGTTTTGCCTTGCTTGACATGTCTCTACTGCTAGTTTGCTCTACTGCCGAGAAATCCCAGTGACACAATTTGGCACTGGCAACAGTTTAGGGCAGTCACTACCGCCTAGCTCTCCGATCTCGGCACGGCTTTCGACACGAATAGCACAGGACGGTCGGCACAAATAGCGGGCCTCTATCAGTCCCGAGCGTGTCTGAATCGGTTGAGTGTACGCGTCGCGCGCCAAAAAAAAACAAAGCGAACGAAGTGCGAAGTGCAGACGAAGTGCGAGGGACAGACAAACCTCAATATTAAGCTTTCGTTAAATAAAGCCACGCTGCGGCAGCTTTCAGAACTGTTTTTTGTCCGTTTGTGTCCGTTCGCGACCAGGGGGGTACACCCCCACGGGCACATACCCAACCATTATGAAGAGCATCTATTGATGCTTCGAAGGGCTTCGCCCTTCTCAGCATCAATATCTCCTCATTAAAATTATGAATACTCAGCACGGACAGTTAGTTGGTGCATGGCGACGGGTGGAACTAACCCATACGTTGGATACGAAGACTACGCGCACATATACCTTTGGGATGCTTGTATGGGCTGTGGGTTTGATATACAGGGGAATTTCCCCCCCGCCGTCGTATGCCGGTACCTTCCTCCACTTCCTCGCGTTGCTTCGCCCATGCAGCAGCTATATCTGTTCCTCTTGGGCACGTATGCTTTTCTTCTAGTAGCGCATCTGATCTCCTTTCGTCATTTATTTGTATTATGTTTCATTTCAAAATTCGTTTTTTTGTACTGTCTTTTGTTCTCTTTTTTTTCTGTTTTTCCTAGCTTGTTGTGTCGTTGTGCTCTCGTACTCGGCACGTTGGCGATTGACTTGCTTTACCACTTAACCCTGTTAGGACTGCAGTCCCGTTTTGGGGACAAACCATTCTAATTCCAAGTAATTTGTCCCCAAAACGGGACTCCAGTCCTATAAGGGTTAATTTGCGTTTATTTTTGTCTTGTTTTATTCTGTCTCACAGTCTGTAACCAAATAATTTGTACATCTCTACGTGAGAAGGTTAGTAATCAGGACAGACACTGGGTGTACTGATGTAGTTGGGGAAGACATGAGGGGTTTAATGTGAAGACAAAGACACACCGCTGTAGTATTAGGGGAGGTTCGGGTCGGACTGGAATAATAGTACGTTGCATTGCCGGAGGAAAAAATAAATACGAATCTATTCCGAAATATAAAACCGTTTGTATACTAACATTTAACGTAAACGGTGTGCTTTTATTTCGGGACATCTTTGTAGTATTTTAGACAGCACTCTAGACAGCAGTAACAGTAATAACACTATTAACAGTAAAAAAGGTAAGAGCGAGTATTACGGAGAACCATTGTAAATAGGACCGACCGTACAGACAAAAACCACTATATTTCATAAATTTTACTCACACTAGTTGGTCCTATTTACTATGGTCTCCCGCGATAGTGCAGACGTGGGGGCTGTGTTTTCGGCTGAGCCTGGGTGGAGCTCCGTGCGCCCGTATTGATAGTATACTGCTGTAGTACGCTTCTTGTAGCACAACAACAGTGACACATACTGCTGTACGCATGCATGACCCCACAAATACCATACAGCATTGATTGTTGTTCCTACGTGGAATTCTGTACGTGACCTTGACGTGACCCCTCTCTTGTTCTTTGTGTGGTCAGACAAAAAAAAACAGGTCGGCGGGGAATTTGCATCATTTATTTATTTCGGTTTGGGTTTCCGCCTCAAATTATTTGATTAATTATACTCGTAAATTATACTATTAATAGTAAACCTCTTTGTGAGGTTTCGTTCATATTGTTGTGCTCTATTGTTATTCCTTGCGAGCGAGCGTGGTGGCGGGGCAGTGGAAAGCCGCCCGCGGAGCGAAGCACACACCACCTCGTGCTACTGCTGTACACAGTAAATAAAAAGAGAGCGCTGAGTTCACACAGACAGGGGTGCGATCGTTTTTCATCGCTCGATTCTTCCACAGAACGAGAAGGTTAGCCACAATAAAAACCGAACACCACATACATACATACAAGGTG
Organism: Saccharina japonica; assembly: GCA_008828725.1. Classification (NCBI taxonomy): domain Eukaryota; class Phaeophyceae; order Laminariales; family Laminariaceae; genus Saccharina; species Saccharina japonica. The sequence goes on from MEHQ01003282.1 coordinate 37,089, forward strand.
CTTTAAAAAAGAGATCTGGTCGAGAACCTTCCGAAACAGCGATGTTTGACCCTTTTGCCATACCGTTCGTTCGTCGCCGAGGAAAAACGGGGGCGCTGAAAACTGAAAACCGATCGCAATTCAATTATTTCTAAAGGACAAAAATACGTGTGCTTATAACTCGCGATCTTTACGCTAGGTATATTATACTTCGTCTATATCATACACGGTTACGGGAGCCAGGAGGAGACCCATCACACACTCATTTACGTGGTTAGATTATTGGCGTCTTGGTTCTATATACTTACTGCTGTTCGTGCCCAACAATCATTTTTCGGGCAAAATCGTTTCACGTATGTATTTATAGTAGGCAGTAGGCAAGCAATCTTTCTGTCGTATTACGGAGGACTATATTAAATAGGATCAAATATTGTGGGGACAAACAGGTAAATATGTGGGTTTTTGTGTTTACCATAGGTCCTATTTACTATGGACCCCCGTAAATAGCTCTTATACTACTACACACAGCAGTCTACAGGCCCTTTGACAATCATAGCGACCAGCAAAATATGGATCGTTACTACCACTGTTGTCGTCTTGAGCTTCCGGCTATAATAATAGGAGGTGCCCACAAAGCTGGAAAACAATACCCCCGGTCGTACTATATTACCCGGTACACTCTACTTTGAGTACTGCTGGCTACTTCTGCTGCTGCTGCTGCTGCTGATGCTGATGCTGCTGCTGTGGTATGAGTTGTGTACCAAACAGCAGTCTTATCCCCCAAAAACACTTACTTGCTACTCGTAGACGTGACGCATGCAATATGGGTCTCCTTTATTTAGCTTGTGTTCGCACAAAATATGCCCAGGAAATGGCGACACGGGTATCATCAATCATATTGTGTTGGTACAATACAGTGCACAGTGACCCCCCGGGCTAACAGCGAACACGGCACTACTACTCGTACTGTTACAGGTTACAGTAATAGTATTAGGCATTAGAGTAGACTGCCGTTGCAATGGGCTGCTGCTGCTGCTGCTGCTTTGAGAAACATGCCACATGTCACTCGAACAAAAATGACAGCACGCACGACCGCAACATACATGCTGGAGGAAACTGTCACGTACTGAAATGATACGTAAAATCGCATCCAGGGTAGAGTAATAAATGCAACGAACAGCACAGAGTGCGAGGTAGTGCATTATACCTGGTATCTACACACAACGCAACAGTAGTACAGGATACTTTCAAAGTCTAAAAGGTACGATATTATAAGAAAGCCAGGCTGAGCTTTTATGTACCAGAAAATAAGAAGTTCTGGAGCGAGCGGTGATATATTGAAGTTATTCCATAATGAAAAAACACCCAATACACTAGGATTTAGAGTAGCGCTCCTCGCAGAATACAATCCTTCGTACAGTAAAAGTAGTAGCTGTACATCCTTCGATCTAACAAATTGTCAGCCTGAAACTCTTAACTCCCAAGTCCTTTAGCACATGTCGCGTACTCAAAAATGTATGTAGAGCTATACACCAGTTCCATTCACGACTGCCGTATCACAACACCACACTGCCATTACCACGCACCTGGGCGGCCAGGGAGCTCGCACAATCGCCACATGCTTTCCGCCCTTCAGGTGAAGCGCCGCCAATCCAAGGGCCCCGATGTACAAGCTGCCCCCACGGGCGTCCCTCGCGACAGTGACGGAAGAAGGAGCTGCTGCACCTTCGCCCACCGCGAACACCGAGCCGAGAACGTCTGTGCCGTCGATCAAAGCTAGCCCATCCCCTGGCCGCTTGAGAACAATCTCTGGCAATAGAGCCAGCAGAGAAATCTCTTGCACAAGCTTCTGATCTAGTCCAATATTCATAAGCCTGAAAGGCTCCAGGGCTGCGCGGTTCACCCAAAGCTGGGACACAAAGGTATCGGGGAGCCACTCGCCTCCGCCGCCTCCTCCTCCTCCTCCTCCTCCTCCTCCCGAGGAGCGCGAGCGCGGTATAACCGCCGTGGGCACCCGGATCTCGGATAGAGGAAGCCCCAGAGCTTTGATCGAGTGCGCCAGGTCAGGGTGAGGCAAGCTTCCCTCTCCGAACAGGCCCACTATACTACCGTGCTCCGTCGAAAAACTCTCGAGAATGCTGGCCCAGGACGGCGTTTCATACACAACCAAAGGTCTTAACGACGGCTCTTGGATAACAGAGGCTTCTGTGGATGGTGTGCGACACAGGACCCATACCGGCGGGAGCTCGCTGCTGAACTCCGTCGCGTAGGCTGACCACGCACGCAGAGCCGCCTCCCCCGGGGCTCCGTCCTCAACCGCCAAGAGGATCGCCTTAGGCCCGCCAGACGAGGCATTGGCGATGCTCGCGAGGGCGCCATGCTGGCCACGAGTGACACCACAGCAGTGCACACAAAACAGTGTGACAATGACGACAGAGCGAAAAAGCAGGCTTGGCCTCATCGTCAAGTCGCGAGCCAGCCTTTATGTGCGTCCGGCCGCGAGCTCCTACGTACTACTACTGACGAAGGTGGGCGCTGATGGGTGTGGTAAGCCCATGTTAGGCGTTGTACGGGGGGTCGCTCGGGCAGGTACAGTAGGAGGTATACATGATGCTGTGTAACATTTACTGCCTGGTGCGTCCACGCGAGCTATCATAGTCAGGAAATTACCGGCAAATGCTTTGAATGCGAGAGCACTGGTGCATGTGGGTATTTTGTGACCACGGACGGACTACTACAGTAGATTATACCACTATAACCCAAAAAATAAGCACCATTTCAATAAAATGTTAGCATGAAAGAGTTTTCTATATTCCGGGTCAGAGAGGTAGGGACGAGTTAATGTGAGAACGACAATTGACGTGCAACAGAAAAGCAGTCACTGTTGACTGTTGACTTGTCTCCAGTCAGACCCCATGAGGTCTTCTTTCAAGTCGAAAAGCCAACAACATACATATATATAATACCAGGTATTATAGTAAATAAAAATCAGTTACGTACGACACGAAACAAAACCAGTACTCGTAACTGCTATTGATGAGCCGTCCTCGTCCGGATCCCAGTGTTGTTTCGCTTTAAAAAAAACGATTACTGGAAGAATCACATACATACACTGCCGTACATACTGTGCCGTACGTATCGTATGCAATAACTAATTAAATAAACTTCTGTTGGTGACAGGTTGTTGCCATACATTGATTCGATTTCGTAATCAGTTGGCGATATCTGCCATGCAAGATCGTGCATTATCAGAAGATGTTCCTCCATTATCGTGGATACTGGATATTGTGCTAACCGTGGTCATAAATCTCCGTCTGACGGTAGTTGAGGCGGGGAATTACCCGGCCTGGTCACCGAGTAACTACTGTAGTTAACTAAGTTCAAACTATTACGCGGGACCATAGTAATCAGAACTCATGGCATACACAAAAACCTATATATTCCAGTATTTTTACTAAGCATATTGGTCCTGGTCATTACTGTATGCTGCCCGTAATACGTACCAGGTATCAACTCAAATCAAGTACTACTCTGGGCGGAAATATAAAAACCGTTCAGTACTCATATGAATGTGTAAACTCTCCTTATATTTCCGTCCAGAGTGGTACGTATTTAATTTCACCCACCCCACAATTAATTGCATACATGCGAACATACTTTGAATTGTGTATCGATGTGTATTGTTGTTGCATCGTGTGCTTCGGAGGTGGAAACTAATTACATGCACACTCACTCTAAGGGGGGAAAGCAATAAGGCACGTATTGCGGGGGACCATAGTTATCAGGACCCATCATATACACAAAAAACTATATATTCCTGGATTTTATTAAGCACATTTGGTCCTATTTGCTATGGTCTGCCGCTAATAGGGGTTACAGTTAGTTTTTGCTCTCTGAGGCAATTACTTTTTACCTTAAGACATGACCCTCAAGTACCCAACTACCGTTTATATACTGTTTGCATGACACTTTCGCCAGTAGGGTTGTTCTATTACGGGGGACCACAGTGAATAGGACCAAATATTGTTAGTAAAAATGAGGAAATACATAGGTTTTTGTGTCTGCCGTAGGCCCTATTTACTATGCCCCCCCCGTGATAGGACTAGCGCGTCGAAACGTCAGCCAGGTTGCTTGCGTGAACACAACCTCTTGAAAGTGATGGTTTCGGGTGACACATTGACTCCCCAAACTCCTCATATGCGAGGAGTTCAGAAGATAAGAAGGCACCGCCCCCCCCTACAGTGGCGTTGCTCGATTGCGATTGTTTCACCGGGTGAAGGCCTTCCTACTACTGTAGACAGAACCCGCATTGCTTCCTCCGTGGCGATAATTAACCTCCAGCATTGTAGCCTACACCATGCTTGGAAGGCCGTTTTAGACTAAAACAGTGTTTGCTTCCTTTGCTGCGGCAAACTTAGAGCAGTGACACTTGCTACGATAGATGTGCACTATTGTTTTTGCTGTTTTTTGTTTCTGGATGACGGGGCTCCTTAATCCAGAATCGTCGGACTTTCATTCTCGTTGTTGCAATAGTTTTTATTGTACGTATACCCAGGCCATGGAATTGGTAATCGGGCAGCACTTTTACTTTCGACTGGTGCTACGGTAGGGGGTCGTGTATAGGCGCTTGTTTTTTCACCTGCACAGAGCCACTCGGCCGAGTGACTGCTTTACTGCGTTGTACTTATACCCTTTTTTTGTGGTTCTATATGCACCGCTAGTGGGGGTTTTGTTACGTAAAGCAAAGACACTATATATGTAGGTCCAATTTTCCAGGGTTCTTTACGGTTAACCGTCCGTGCACGGTGCGTTTTTTTTTTTTTCAAAAATCATACGGTCCGGTTCGGTGCGGTTTTCAGAAAGCGGAAATCTTACGGTGCGGTTCGGTGCGGTTATCCGATATTGTAAATCCTACGGTGCGGTTCGGTTTTTTCGTGCATCCTACGGTGCGGTTCGGTGCGGTTTTCAGAAATCAGGAATCCTACGGTGCGGTTCGGTGCGGTTTTCTAAAACCAGGAATCCTACGGTGCGGTTCGGTGCGGTTTTCAGAAATCAGGAATCCTACGGTGCGGTTCGGTGCGGTTTTCAGAAATCAGGAATCCTACGGTGCGGTTCGGTGCGGTTTTCTAAAACCAGGAATCCTACGGTGCGGTTCGGTGCGGTTTTCAGAAATCTTAAATGCAACGGTGCGGTTCGGTTTTTCTCAGGCATCCTACGGTGCGGTTCGGTGCAGTTTTCAAAAATCAGAAATCCTACGGTGCGGTTCGGTGCGGTTTTTTAGATTTAGTAAATCCTACGGTGCGGTTCGGTGCTGTGATACATCCTACGGTGCGGTTCGGTGCGGTTCCCCGTTAAACGGGTTTTGCTGCGGTGCGGTTCCAATCCCCGTAGGGAAAACCGTTCATAACCGCTGTTTCTCCACGGTGCACCGTATGAATAAACCGTACAAAACCGCGGTTTCGTACGGTTTTTGCCCCTTTTCTCGGGGCGCTACTGCACTAACGAAACCGCTACAGGCATCGTACGAAAAAAACGTAAAACCCCCGGGTTCGTACGGTTTTCGTGCAAGGTACGTACCTATTTTATTTTTTACAATACATATTGTTTACTTTCCACGCAAAGTGAAGAGAGCAACAACTACCACACGGGGGAGACGTTGCCCCAGGCTTCCTCCGCAACGTCGACTATTTCGCGACGAACTGTGCCGACTAATAGCGCCGTCGCGGCCGGAGGAGGGCAGGTCGCGGCGGCTTCCGATAGTGCAGGCCCCAGTATAGAACCGACCGCAGGGTGGGGGGCCAAAGCTGCACAGGCGGCCGACTGCTGACCAGCTGCGGACTGCGCAACACTGACTGGCTGCGGGCTCCGGGGCACCGGCTGCGGGCTGCGGACCGGATGTGATTGTAGCTTACACCTCTTCGGTCGGGGAAGGCTGCGCATCCGCAAGTTCCGTACCGGTAGTAGCTTTTCACGCTCCGGTGTGGTGGTGTCGGCGGTGGGGTGTGGCGATGTGTGGCAAAGCAGCTTTGCTGGCGTGCACGCTTTGGCACGCATTTCCGGGTTCCCTGTGTTCTTGCGTATTTGTGTATTTGTGTAATTGTATATTTGTGCATTTTCTATTTTTTCCACACCCTGGACAATTCCTACTTCAATAGTCTATTGTGTCTATAATTATTTTTGGGTGTAGTCTATTGATCGGAATTGCCCAACCGAATGATTTTGATTGCAGCATATTAATTTGGATTGTCCGGGTAATTTATTTTTGATGCTGCCTACTAATTGGAATTGTCCAGACAACTGATTTTGGGTGATGTCAATTAACTGGAATTGCCTGCACAATTATTTGGACCATTCCTATTACAATAGTCTATTGTGGCTACAACTAATTTCAGATGCTGTCTATTAATTGGATTCGCCCAACCAAATGTTTTCAATTGTAGTATACTAATTGAAATTGTCCGGGCAACTGATTTTGGGTGCTGCCTACTAATTGGGATTGTGCCACATTTGATTTCGGGTGCTGGCTGTTAATTGGAAATGCCGAGACACTTGATTCCAAATGCTATCTATTAAATGCAATTGTCCAACTAAATGATTTCGAGAGATTTCTTTTCATTGGAATTGCCCGTGTCAAATTATTCCGAGTGAGATATATCAGTTGGATTTGTATAGCCAATTTGTTTCGAGTGGTGTCTAACAATTGTAACTGTCCAACCAAATGATTTCAAGTACGGTCTATTAATTGGAAATGTCGAGGTCAGAAAAAAGATCGAACACTAACAATTGGAAGGTCAAGACGAAGCCTATTGACCCAACCAACAATTAAATTTGGAAAGTCAGCACAGAAACCTATTGACCAAACCACTCCTCTTGAAAGGCAAGACCTGAAACTAATTGTTGAAACAATTTCAATTGGAAGGTCAGGGCAGAAACCTATTGATTCGACCATTCCTATCAACAGAAAAGACAAGAAAGAAGTTATTGAAACAATTCCAATTGGAAGGTGAGAGCAGAAACGGTTTGATTGAACCATTCCAATTGTGAGACAAGACCAGAACATAATTGCTAAAACAATATATATTAGAAGGCCAGGACACAAACCTATCGGCCGAACCATTCCTATTAATAGATGCACCACGAAAGCAGCATCTCGACCAATTCCATTTAAATGGACTTCCGGAAGGTCTACTGTAAAAGCAATAGTCCATTGCGGGTAGGTCCCATATCCTATTGAAGAAGTAATGGAGTATTGGAGTCTCCGGAGCGAAAAAGTTGCAGGAGACAATTCCAGTTAATTCACAGAGCTCTAAAACAATTGCTTCAGCAATTCCAATTAGTAGGTGGACTACAATATGTTGTTGTCTTTGCAATTCCAATTGCAGCAATGTGGTAAGAATCAATTGTCCGCCTCATTTCAGTTAATAGACTTTTCGGTGGGTCAATTGTAGGCGCAATAGTCTATTGCGATGCCTATTGTCCAAGGCTTAAGCAGAAAGGGAATGTAAAAACAAAATCCTAGTGACTAATCGGCCGCCAAACATTTTGTCCGAGATATTTAATTTAATGTGCATCCTCCGAAATAAATATGTTGTCTGGTCGATTCCAATATATAGACTGCTTCATAAATCGTTTGCCTGCAACTTTCGGGAATAGCTTTCTCATGCATACATTGATGTGTCAAATTCCTATTGCAGCGTCTGGAATCAATTAACCGGTAACATATTATTGTCGATTAAATGGAAATGCCTGATTGTCTGGACATTTGTTTTCGAAGCCTGCCAAATAAATGAAATTGCCAGGACAAGTATGTAGAAAGATGCCAACTAAATGGAATTGCCCGCGCAATTAATTTAGAAATATGTCAATTAAATGGAATTGCCAGCACAATTGGTTGAGAAGGGTGAAAATTAAATGAAATTGCCAGCACAATTGATCTAGAAGGATTTCAATTAAATGCAATTGCCAGCACACTTTATTTGGTAGGATGTCAATTGGATGGAATTGCCAGCACAATTTATTTAGAGGGGTGTCAATTAAATAGAATTGCCAGCACAATTTATTTAGGAGAATATTAATTAAATGGAATTGCCAGCACAAGTGGTGCCGAAAATATTCTGCAATTGTCCATTAGCGCTACAATATAATAGGATATTATATTTCAATAGACTATGGTATCAGCAATGGGATTTCGGTGGTTACTGCTAATAGCAATTACTTCAACCATTAATGTAGATGGGTGTATATTAGCATAAATTGGATGGACGATAGAGCCTAGTGGGTGTCTGTTAGTAGGAATTGCCTGTACCATAAAGCTCGATGCGCTCCAATGAATTGGAATTGGCGACCACAATTGCCAGTCACTTGTAATGAGGAGATATTGATAGGAGAAGGCCGCAGGCCTTCGAGCATCAATAGATGCTCTTCATAATGGCTTGGGTATCTGCCCGTGGGGGTGTACCCCTGCTCGCGACGGACACAAACGGACAAAAAACAGTTCTGAAAACTGCCACAGCGTGCCTTTATTTAACGAAAGCTTAATATTGAGGTTTGTCCCTCGCTCGTCCCTCGCTCGTTCGCTTCGCTTTTTTTTGGCGCGCGACGCGTACACTCAACCGATTCAGACACGCTCGGGACTGATAGAGGCCCGCTATTTGTGCCGACCGTCCTGTGCTGCTCGTGTCGAAAGCCGTGCCGAGATCGGAGAGCTAGGCGGTAGTGACTGTCATAATTGCTTACCACAGTGACAATTGTCACTGAGATTATTTTCCTGGCGGGAGTCAACCCTCCGCACTGAAGAACACACACACACTCTGCAGACGAGCCGCCCACACGCACATATTGCAACCACAGCACCACAACCACCACCACCACCATCCACCACCACACGACCCCCAGCCACCACCACCAGCCAAGCAGCAGGGGCACCTGAAGCTTGTGGCTCGTGCTCGTGGTGGCTGGGGGTCGTGTAGTGGTGGTGTCGTGGGCCTGTGGTGTAGCAACGATGAGCATCACCACAAGAAAACACACCAAACACCCCATCACCACCACACCAACACCACACCACCACCACACCACCACTACCATCACCACCACCACCACCAAACACCATCACCACCCGCACCGCCACTACCACCTACAGTAGTAGCTATATGGAAGATGCGCAGTCGTGCAATAGCTCTGTCCTGGTGGTGTTGGTGTCGTGGCAGCATGTGGTGTGGTGGTGTGATGGTGTGGCTTACCTTATTATGCTCTCCTTTCTCGGGAACGCAGGTACCACCACCAGCAACACGGAAAAACGACAGTAGTAGTACCAACAACCATCACCACCACCACGAACACCACAAACACCACCGCCACCAGCCGAGCAACAGCAGCACGAGAAGCTTGTTACTTGTGGTGGCTGGTGAACGTGGTTTTAAGATGGCCAAGCTTGGTCGTACTTCGTGCTCCCAGCCTCCTCGATGCATGGTATAGGTGATAAGTCACACCAGACCACCGCTGGGCTCATATTCCTGGTACGTACTCGTACAGCAGCAGCAGCAGCAGCTTTTTTTTTTTTTGTCCATCCCATTTATTATCTGCTGCTGCTGCTGCTGCTGCTGCTGATACCTGTACGGTTTTTGCAAACATATTTTTCTTATTTAATTTTGTTTCATTTTTTTACGATAACTTGATCTTGGAACCATTCTACCTTTTTGTTTTTGTTTCGTACGTAACAGAAAGACAATAAAACAGAACGAGTTATGAAATAATGCAGAAAAATACAAACCAAACACAAACGTACGTATTTGACCTGCTGAGTACACAAATATGATGCCCTACGTTTCCGGCCGCTGCTGCTGCTTTCCTTCTTAATTTTGTTTCATTTTTTTACGATAACTTGATCTTGGAACCATTGTACCATTTTTCTTTTTATTATTATACCTCACCTACACGATCACTCCTGTACAAGGTTTTGCGCTGACGCTCATCGCTTCACTAGAAATGTTGGTGGATGGTGTTGGGACAACCGGCCCAGGGATCAACCGACCCACCCAGTAGTTATTACTCTCTCACCCACAACCCACAACGGACCCCCACCAACCTATATACTTGCGCATGAGCCCAAAAAAGGTTTCTGTGCTGACACAAATCGCTTGAAAAAAAACGATCCAATCAATCACGATTGATTATTGTAGGAACACAGCAAAAAGAGAAAAACGGCCAACGCAGTAGCTTAATGTAGTTAGGAGTTTTACCACTTGAAGGCGTCTGCCACGCTCCTCATTCCACCCGTTCTTGTAATAGGAAACTATTAATAGGAAATTAGACTATTGTCAATTGTCCAGGGTGTGATTATTTCGTACTTTTGTATTACTCAGTTTTTACATATATCCAATTTCAATATTTTTTCGGATAATTTAAAAACAATAAATATACGTATAGATTAGCTGATAAAAAAGAAAAAAATATTAATAATAAATTATTACGTACAGTACCTGGTATGAAATATGAAATACGTACATATATACTCCGAATATATATACCACGTATATAATTAAATTTTTTTGCATTTTAACGTCAAAAATAAAAAATAATAATCAAAATATGAAATTCCATAAGATCAACCAAGCTAGCGGGAGCACTTTTGACACGAAACCGAGCAGAAATCGCCATAAACCGTGCGAAACCGTGACCCTCTAGCACCGTTCCGCGGTCGATGGAACCGCGGTTTGTATACGGTTTCAAGTTAACCGCACCGTTAAATAACCGATCTAACGGGTTTTGGCACCGTATCTTGATGCACACGGTGCGGTGCGGTTTCTATGAAATTCCTACGGTGCGGTTCGGTGCGGTTTTAAGAAATCGAGAATCTTACGGCGCGGTTCGGTGCGGTTTTCAGATATTGAAAATGCTACGGTGCGGTTCGGTGCTGTTTTCAGAAATCGTAAATGCTACGGTGCGGTTCGGTGCGGTTTTCAGATGTCGTGAACCCTACGGTGCGGTTCGGTTATATTTTGTTTCCTACGGTGCGGTTCGGTGCGGTTTTCCGATATCGCAAAACCTACGGTGCGGTTCGGTGCGGTTTTCAGATGTCGTGAACCCTACGGTGTGGTTCGGTTATATTTTGCTTCCTACGGTGCGGTTCGGTGCGGTTTTCCGATATCGCAAAACCTACGGTTCGGTGCGGTGCGGTTTTCAAGAGGGAAAACATCCTACGGTGCGGTTCGGTGCGATTAACCGCACCGAACCGCACCGAACCGATAGGAAAAACCGCACCGTAAAGAACCCTGCAATTTTCAGTTAGATTCGGAGCCACTCGTCCGAGTGGCCAAAACCCGGTAGTGAAAATGTGGGTACCCCCCCGATCGTAGCACCAGTCTTTCCTCCAAAATATTTGTTTGGTGAGGTATCATCGGGTATATAGAGCTCCTCAAGTGAGCACCCTCAGAAAATACATGATGCACCTCTATCGTACCACGTGTCCAGTATAGTTCTACACCATGCTTGTGAGGTCCTTTTAGACCTAACTAACCGGTATTGATCCCGTTGCGGCAACCTGCTATTGTTGTACAGCAAGCTCGGAATAATTTTCTGTCAATAGATCAAATGGTATTTATTGCTCCAGTTGCGGCAACCTCCACAATTTCAGTCTACACCACGGTCGAAAATATCCTTTTAGGCCAAAGTGATGTTGCTTGCGTTGCGGTAACCTACTCCAGCATGCTCATAAGATCCTTCTATTAATAGTAGACCAACATAGTATTATAGCTTGCGTTCTGTTGCGGCAACATCCAGCATTCTTGCGAACACCATTCTCGGAAGATCCTCAGGATTCGCTTCCGGCTACCACCATTCCGGACACCCACTGTGCACCCCCCCCAGTGACAACGTACGTGCCCCCTGTATATACGCCCCCAATGCCCCTCGGCTCTCTCGTTTCAACATAAAATGGGGTCGCACCCTCCGCCAATATTTGCGTTGGCACATTCTTTCCGCAGGGAGTGCAGTGCATATGTCAAAAACATGTCGAAAACACACTGCACCAACTGCATGCATTCCATGTGCTGCCACCACCTATTCGCAACGCTCTGGCGTCCTACGTTCAGGTCCACATAAAACCATCTGCCGGCCAACACTACAGCAGTGGGCAACATGAGTAATATCGGGTACCGCACCTTATTTTTCCAAGAGTCCTAAGGGTTACAGGTACCTTGTTTTTCTCTTTGCCTCACCCAAACCCCGCCATTGATAAAAAAATTACGTATGCGCACCCCAACGAAGCATCCCGTGGGCTTTAGGCATAACACGAGTCAAAACTGATAAAACCATAATAAATGGGATTTGCAAAAGTCACTGAGTAGTTCCCCAGTTGACGAGAGAACCCCCAGACCAGTAAGACAATATTGAGCCCAAGCGTACCCGCATGAGCTCCAAGTACCACTATGTTAGAGATGACACCTACCTGACCTAAGGATGACGGATCAAGCACATCGGACGATCACCGGCGTCTACACTATCAAGGTCGAGCCACTGGGAGCGTGAAAGGCCCTATCTCCCTTATCGAAGCTGTAGAGTGCTGCATGCTCTTTTTGTACGGGGCGGGCAGATATTCAATTTCTTGTTCAACGTACTGATCACTGGAAGTTTTTTTCCCACGTTGCTTGGTAGCGTAGCCCGTCCATCTTCCCTGTAGTGCAGTAAATACCGGTGTAGTGCAAGATTGTGATATTTCGTAGTCCGTAAGTACCAAGTATAAGGCTACATTGTAACCAAGTCGAACTATCATTTTCAGTAGTTGAATAACAAATTTACCTACGGCATCTCCAGTACTTCGGGATGTATGGCAGGAGAACCCGCCACCTGGACGAGAACAATCGGGAGATAAGCATAAACGAGGGGTGATGTCCCTCTGAAAGCAGCTGACAGTGTCCATGTGTTCCTTTGTTTTTTTATGGGCGGCAGCAACATTGGTGAGCTGTTCACTCCTATGCTTGCTGCTGAATGACGAACAGACTCACTGCTTTAGATTATTACGAACATCTTCTATTCCATTGTCGTTTTAACTGACTGGAATATAGTTCACGTCTGATAATTCTAGTATTAGTATGGACTGATAGCTTCAAGTAGCAGAGCAGGATACTTCATATCTGCTTGTTTTGTGCAACCCCCCGGGTATCGAGTCCCTTCCTCTGACAATACTTTCCTACGGTGACGCAAGACTACTTTCGCCACATATTACATTTCCTCCCGCCCACGCCGTCGACTTGCCACTGACGCTCGAACTTTCACCCAAGCTATATACTACCTGCTACGCGATAGCGTGTCCGAGGATGCCCCACCGACTATCATTCCCAACTGTATATCACGCAGCAACTTGCCCGGGGCTGTCTAATACTCGTCCCACTCGAGTCCCTTCCTCTGAAAAGATTATCCTACGATGATACAAGACTGCTTTCGCCGGTCGCTCCGTCTGCGCGCCACGTTGAAACTCACCCAGTGGTGGCGAAGGGGATTCCGGCATATGCGGAGGAGAACGCGGTAGAAGAGGTGGTTGCATGTAGTGGCAGGGGAGCCCTGGGGGAGGGGCATAGAGTAAGTGCGGAAGATGAAAATATGGGGGACGGAGAGAGAAAAGAAGAACAAGCTGACGAGCTGGGTGGAGAGCAGACCTCTCGGAGCGACGACGATAGCGGTGCAGAGGACAGGCGACGCCAGGAGGCCCTGCAGCTGCCGCTTCTGATTGAGAAGAGTAGCCCCATTGAGCCGGCTTGTCGGATGAGTCCGGGCGCGCAAGAGCAGGTCGCTCCGCCTGCGCGCCACGTTGAAACTCACCCGGTGATGACGAAGGTGATTCCGTCATCCGCGAAGGAGAACGTGGTCGATGAGATGGTTGCATGTAGTGGCAGGAGGTTTTTGGAGGAGGAGCATAGAGTAAGTGCGGAACAGGAAAGGAGGGTTGACCCAGGGAAAGGGGGGGGAGATGGAGGAGGCAAAGAGGACGGCGCTGGGACGGGCGAGAGCAGGAGCATTAGCCGTTGCCACCGCCTCTGCCGCCACCGCCGCCTCTGCCGCCGCCACCGCCCCCACCGCCCGTGGTAGGCATGCGCGTAGACTCTGGGGCGGAGCAACACGCCCTGGTAGTTGAAAGTCGTTTGGACATGGCGCACCGAGCCCTGGTACCATACATACGAGGAACGCAAGGAGGAGGAAGAGGAGGAGCAAGTAGAGGAGGAAGGGGAAGATGAGGATAACGAGCAGCAGTAGCAGCAGCAGGGGGGCAAGCAGGTGCGGGGGAGAGACGAGCAACACCACCTACAGCAAAGGTGTGTATGGATCAGCATGGAAGCTGAGCCGCGATGGCGCCTGGGTGGTGGGCTCGTGCCTCCGTTCAGCTCCGATTGGGGTTTGTTTGTACTGCTTGACTGATTGCTTGGGGAAGGATCGATTGAAAGTTTTCCTTGTTTTTGATGTTTTTCATACGTACGATGATGCTACTGATCAGGTGTACGTAGTAGGTGCGTCGTAGGAGCTAGGAGTATTATTGTTGACCACCTACTACTCTACTGAATGCAAGTAGTTGGATCTGTTGTTTTGCTTTCTTGGCGCGGGATAATAGGCTACGTACTTGACTTGGGGCGTGGGGAGGATGATATATGATGCATGTACGACAGGATTAAGTACGCACTTGACAAGCACTCGACGAGCCGGCATTCTGTCTCGGTTATGTGCCTTGCTTCTCGAATGCTGTGCTACCATACTGCACGTACTGACCTTGTCAAATAGCAACACAGTATACATAGGATAGAAGCCAATATGCAGCAATCATACTGTAACTTGTTCTTGGACCTGTTCAAAATCAGCAGGGCAGGGTGACAGGAAAATACTCGTATGGTTACACGATCTGTCCGCGATACCGTGATGCGAGTGCTATACTGCTGTTTAGTATTCACTCATTTACGTCGTGGGACATGCTCATATGGTTGTTTTGTCTATCTGCGATGCCTTTGGTATTTCTACGAGAAGTACTATACTGCTATGGGTACACCAGGTATACCAGGTATGAGCGCACGGTACCTTTCGCTGTTTATGCGCGTATGACCGTATACGTAAATACGTACCCTGGTACCAAAGTACTGTAGAATTGCAGTTGGATGTTTTGAGCTTGGAAGAAATGCGCATGAGTAGAAATGAATCCTCGCCCCCTCCCCCTCCCCCCTTCTTTCCCTCCCTCTGTTCCCCAAATATTTGGGTTGGCAGGTAGAAATTGGTGATAGTTGGTTGACGAGTAGTAGGACAGGGGAGTGGTCCAAAATCAAGTACTGCTGTGCTGCTTGTTTTGTGTACCTGGTGTAAACGGTAGTGCTCTATGTGCGGAGTTTTATTTTTATTATGAAGGTCGTACCCCCATGCATATATTAATACCGTAAGACACTGCGTTTTACCAGATATGTACCAGGTGCCAGGTACAAAGCACTACGTACGTACTGCTTTACGTATATGGTTCTCACGGTTGATACAATGTTGGACAGTGCACTAGACATATATAACACTCTATATCGTGATATATTTGGACTCTTTACACATAAAAACATATCGACATTTCCGGAGTCGTCTTTTGCGCGGTATAAAACTGAAAGTGGCGTATTCTTCCAGCTACAGATCGGGTATAAATCTCAACTGAAAAAAAAAAAAAAACTCATCTGCGGGCCGTACGTATATGATGTATATGACAGCCCCGCCGAGATCAAACACGGTACACGACACAGCACGCAGCACACACAGGTCACACGGCACACGGTCCGGGCAAGAGACCGCGGCTGCAGCTGCTTCTCTCGTTAGACTGCCGTACAACAGCAACTGTGTACTCTATTAATTTGGTCGTCATCGCACAGTGCGCAGGAGGGCTGGAGGAAAAGAGCTCGACGGCACAGATGGGGCACTAAGGAGGACAGTAGCCGAGTAACATAATAAGTACTTACGGCGGCGGCGGCGGCGCGGACGCAGCCCGACGAGGGGAACATTCAAAGTGATTTGAGTCTTTCGTATCTACGAGCCAAAACAGCAGACAATGTACTTGGAAATAGTAAACTGTTGGTTTCACAGGAGTC
>MEHQ01002281.1:0-19666 GCA_008828725.1 Saccharina japonica
TGCTCACCGTGGCCTTCGTTCGCCCGCTCGAGCAGTATGGTGTTCAAACCGCCCGTGTCTCTCTTGTGAAGAATATTTGGTTGAAAAAATAATCACCGCTTAAATATTGTTTTACAGACAGAAACGATCCTTATAATTTTGGACATACTGGATTCGCACCACCAGCAGCAAGACAGACAAAACCCCTTCATGCTTCCCTCGTGTCTTGATGGACACACCACGCCTAGCCACGAAAAAGGCAACCGCGCTCCTTCCATCCATCCCTCTACTGGCCAGAGCTCTTCCATACCCGCGATGGTGCCGGGCTCGCCCGCGCTTCTGTGCTCTCTGGGTACACGCACGAACCCAAAACCGAGAAATAAAAAGGCTCTCGCGAACAAAAACTGATGGGAAACAAAGACAGGGAGGAAACCTCCGGTATAATACATAGAAGGAGGCGTTATCGAAGTGGGAGCTCTGAGAGTGCAGGGATGATGGATCCCTGGGCGAGATATCTGTAAGTATGTCTACGTTTGTATGTATGTATGTATGTATGTATGTATGTATGTATGTATGTATGTATGTATGTATGTATGTATGTATGTATGTATGCATGTATGTATGTATGTATGTATGTATGTATGTAATGTATGTATGTATGTATGTATGTATGTATGTATGTATGTATGTATGTATGTATGTATGTATGTATGTATATATGTATGTATGTATGTATGTATGTATGTATGTATGTATGTATATATGTATGTATGTATGTATGTATGTATGTATGTATGTATGTATGTATGTATGTATGTATGTATGTATGTATGTGTGTATGTATGTATTGGTTATAGTTGTATGTTATTCGCCTAAAAAGAGTAGTTGCGAAGAGCCTAGACCATGGTCAACATTTGTGTCTCGGGAGGCATATTGATCAGACGCCTTGGTCGTCACGAAATGGGCCTCTAAAGAGGCACTTTTCGTCCATGATCAACATTTAAATTTGTGTCTCGGGAGGCATATTGATCAGACGCCTTGGACTTTTCGTGACGACCAAGGCGTCTGATCGATATGCCTCCCGAGACACAAATGTTGACCATGGTCTAGGCTCTTTGCAAATACTCTATGGGCGAAATACTGAGCATTAGAACTGGAGCTATGCCGTTTTCCGTAAGGAGTACTGATATGGTGTTATTATACCAGAAATAGTATTGCTGCTGTAAACAAAACGAAAATATATATATATTTTTCAACGATGGAAGACTCGTAGTGCCTCTAAAGATGCACTTTTCGTTTCTTTAAAGGAACTTTTCGTGACGACCAAGGCGTCTGATCGATATGCCTCCCGAGACACAAATGTTGACCATGGTCTAGGCTTTTTCAAATACTCTATGTATGGGCGAAATACTGAGCATTAGAACTAAAGTGGAGCTATGCCGTTTTCCGTAAGCAGTACTGATATGGTGTTATTATATCAGAAATAGTATTGCTGCTGTAAAAAAAACGAAAAATATATATTTTTCAACGATGGAAGACTCGTGTTTCATCATGACCGAAGGGGCCCCTTAACGAAGAGTGCCTCTTTAGAGGCACTTTTCGTGACGACCAAGGCGTCTGATCAATATGCCTCCCCAGACACAAATGTTGACCATGGTATACGCTCTTTGCAACTACTCGTTGGGCGAAATACTGAGCATTAGAACTGGAGCTATATACATACATACATACATACATACATACATACATACATACATACATACATACATACATACATACATACATACATACATACATACAAACGTAGACATACTTACAGATATCTCGCCCAGGGATCCATCATCCCTGCACTCTCAGAGCTCCCACTTCGATAACGCCTCCTTCTATGTATTATACCGGAGGTTTCCTCCCTGTCTTTGTTTCCCATCAGTTTTTGTTCGCGAGAGCCTTTTTATTTCTCGGTTTTGGGTTCGTGCGTGTACCCAGAGAGCACAGAAGCGCGGGCGAGCCCGGCACCATCGCGGGTATGGAAGAGCTCTGGCCAGTAGAGGGATGGATGGAAGGAGCGCGGTTGCCTTTTTCGTGGCTAGGCGTGGTGTGTCCATCAAGACACGAGGGAAGCATGAAGGGGTTTTGTCTGTCTTGCTGCTGGTGGTGCGAATCCAGTATGTCCAAAATTATAAGGATCGTTTCTGTCTGTAAAACAATATTTAAGCGGTGATTATTTTTTCAACCAAATATTCTTCACAAGAGAGACACGGGCGGTTTGAACACCATACTGCTCGAGCGGGCGAACGAAGGCCACGGTGAGCACCGGGCTTCACGCGAGGCGGGACGCGCGGCTCACTGGGGTAGAGGGGCAGTAGAGTTCGACCCGGACCGAATCGATAGCGAGGTGATCGCGGGGGGGCGGACAGCATCGAGGGTGACAGAGCGTGACACTCGTTTTAACTTTTTTGTTTTGTGAGCGGCGCAATCACGATATGGATATGTCGTTCGAAATTCGAAGTACTACGACATACGACTGCTGCTGCTGTTGTTGTTGCTTGCCGTTTTGTTCGAGTAGGAGTAGGAGTACGAGTATAATACGAGTACGAGTACGAGTATAATACGAGTACGAGTACGAGTATAATACGAGTACGAGTACGAGTATACTACGAGTACGAGTCGAGTACGAGTACGAGTATACTACGAGTACGAGTCGAGTACGAGTCGAGTACGAGTACGAGTACGAGTACGAGTCGAGTACGAGTACGAGTAGAGTACATTACGAGCACGATTCGAGTACTAGTAGGAGCACGAGTACGTATGCACGTCTTTCTCAGTTTTGTGGATTTTTTTGTTTTTCATACTTCACAACTTGGCGACCGTGCTGGTGCTGTGCTTTTTCTCTTTCATACAATAGGCAATGGAATATATAGACTTACTTACTAATATCTCCCCCAGGGATTGCTCATCCCTGACCTTTCAGAGCTCCCACTTCGAACACCGCCTCCTTTCATTACTTGCTCCTCTCTTTGTTCATATACTTTAGTTGCGAGAGGCTTCTTCCTCTTTCAGTTTTGGGTTCGTGCGGGTGCCCAGAGAGCACGGCAGCGCGGGCGAGCCCGGCACCATCACCGGTATGGGAGGGCACTGGCCAGTAGAGGGAGGGACGGAAGGATCGCGGTCGCCTTTTTCGTGGCTAGGCGTGGCGTGTCCATCGAGACACGAGGGAAGCATGAAGGGTCTTTGTCTGCGTTGCTGCTTGCTGTATCAATTCAGTATGTCATAATTATAAAGGTCTTTTATAGGTGTACAAGAACATTCAAGCGGTGCTTATTTTTCGGAACACACACCAAATTGTTTAATCAGAGAGTGACAGCAAGGCGGTTTGAACACCATCATGCTCGAGCGGGCGAACGAGGGCCACGGTGAGCACCGAACTTCACGCGATGCGGGCCACGGGGCTCACTGGGACAGAGAGGTAGTAAAGCTCGACCGGGGCCGAATCGATGGCGAGGCGATCGCGGGGTGGCTGGAAGCGTCGAGGGTGACAGAACGCGACAGCAGTCGTTTCAACCTTTTTTTGTTTTTTGAGCGGCGCGATCACGATACGAGTACGAGTTCGTATGTCATTCGAAGTGCTACTCACTGCTGTTGCTGCTGTTGTTGTTTGCCGTTTTTGTTCGAGTACGAGTACGAGTTCGAGTATAATGCGAGTACGAGTACGAGTCGAGTACGAGTACGAGTCGAGTACGAGTACGAGAACGTATTTATCATACGTCTTTCTCAGTTTTGTGGATTTTTGTTTTGTTTTGCATTCTTCACAACTTGGCGACCGTGTTGGTGTTGTGCGTTTTCTCTTTCATACAATATCAATCAATACGTTTATCTTCTTTGGTTCGGAAGCTTTCCTTGGCATATGTTGGTACCTCACAGCCACTCTCAGTCTCTAATTGTCGAAGCAGAAGTTACTTGCTTCCCGAAGTTGTTTCTTTGCTTTCTTTTTTCTTCGCATGTTCGCGATTAATTGCTTTGCCTCCAGCTTTTTTTCATTTTTTTGTGCTCGTGCTTGAACACGGCAACGGGGAGGAGCGCGGCGCTATCGCGGTGCGCTATCGCGGGTATCGGCGGGCGCTGCCAAGTAGAGGGAGGGTCGGTACATACATACATACATACATACATACATACATACATACATACATACATACATACATACATACATACATACATACATACATACATACATACATACATACATACATACATACATACATACATACATACATACATACATACATACATACATACATACATACATACATACATACATACATACATACATACATACATACATACATACATACATACATACATACATACATACATACATACATACATACATACATACATACATACATACATACATACATACATACATACATACATACATACATACATACATACATACATACATACATACATACATACATACATACATACATACATACATACATACATACATACATACATACATACATACATACATACATACATACATACATACATACATACATACATACATACATACATACATACATACATACATACATACATACATACATACATACATACATACATACATACATACATACATACATACATACATACATACATACATACATACATACATACATACATACATACATACATACATACATACATACATACATACATACATACATACATACATACATACATACATACATACATACATACATACATACATACATACATACATACATACATACATACATACATACATACATACATACATACATACATACATACATACATACATACATACATACATACATACATACATACATACATACATACATACATACATACATACATACATACATACATACATACATACATACATACATACATACATACATACATACATACATACATACATACATACATACATACATACATACATACATACATACATACATACATACATACATACATACATACATACATACATACATACATACATACATACATACATACATACATACATACATACATACATACATACATACATACATACATACATACATACATACATACATACATACATACATACATACATACATACATACATACATACATACATACATACATACATACATACATACATACATACATACATACATACATACATACATACATACATACATACATACATACATACATACATACATACATACATACATACATACATACATACATACATACATACATACATACATACATACATACATACATACATACATACATACATACATACATACATACATACATACATACATACATACATACATACATACATACATACATACATACATACATACATACATACATACATACATACATACATACATACATACATACATACATACATACATACATACATACATACATACATACATACATACATACATACATACATACATACATACATACATACATACATACATACATACATACATACATACATACATACATACATACATACATACATACATACATACATACATACATACATACATACATACATACATACATACATACATACATACATACATACATACATACATACATACATACATACATACATACATACATACATACATACATACATACATACATACATACATACATACATACATACATACATACATACATACATACATACATACATACATACATACATACATACATACATACATACATACATACATACATACATACATACATACATACATACATACATACATACATACATACATACATACATACATACATACATACATACATACATACATACATACATACATACATACATACATACATACATACATACATACATACATACATACATACATACATACATACATACATACATACATACATACATACATACATACATACATACATACATACATACATACATACATACATACATACATACATACATACATACATACATACATGCATACATACATACATACATACATACATACATACATACATGCATACATACATACATACATACATACATACATACATACATACATACATACATACATACAACATGTGGCATGATCAGCATCAATCAATCTATCTATGTCATACCTGTGGATACTGACGCACATTACATAGTTCAGCAGCTACACGTATCATCACACTGCTGTTGTATATACGTGCATGCAAACACACCTAAAATGATACTGCACATATATGCGTACATACATACCTACGTACGTGTAATGCTGTAGTTGCGACCTGACTGGTACGAAACAGTACAGGGGGTGTTTTATGTCCTACCTGGACCAGCCCAGAGGAAAGCGTAGCAGGACGGGCACTCGGTCCGCGCCCCGAGATTGTGTCGGGGCCAATTTTCCTCGCAGATGTCCTCCAGTGGAACGGCGCACATGGAGAGACGCGAGGCAGGCGCTCTATTTATGCGCAGAGCGTTGTTGCATGCACGGTTTTGCCGATGCTGTGAGCGCCTAGTCTCGTTTTGGCGTTGTCGATTCTGCTCACGACGGCGAGAGGCCTGCGCTTCGTTGTCGCGTTCTCGGGTGAGCTCACGGCGAGAGCGCCGCGCTTCATTGTCGCGTTCTCGGTTGAGCTCACGGCGAGAGCGCTGCGATTCGTTGTCGCGTTCTCGGTTGAGCTCACGGCGAGAGTGCTGCGATTCGTTGTCGCGTTCTCGGTTGAGCTCGCGGCGAGAGAGAGCCCCTGGCGTCGTAGTCGCGTTCTCGGTTGAGCTCACGCTCAGAGGTCCGGGTAACGGCTTGTTCCCTGCGTTGCCGTGCTTGCTGTCGACGCAGGCGCGCTTGACGTCTGGTGTCCATGTCTCATGAAGCGCAGAAGGTGGAGTGACCAAAAAGAAAGTTTAGCGACTTCAACCATTGGAGTGCGTAAAAAACAAAAAGGGAAATCCAATCCCAAAAACCCGGGGCAGCACTGTTAGCTGTGTCGATCGATCATGTTTTAGACGTAAAAAAATGCCCGGTCTATTCGACAAACCGTTCAAATAATCGAAAAATATATATTTTCGAAAAGTGTCTCCTACAACCCTATTTACTTGATTTTAGACTGCAATCACGGTTGCAGTAAATGCAATTTTTCTCCACAATACAAACGAATTGGTGGCTGTCATTCGACAGACACACGTAATCGATAAAGACCGAGGGAAACACAAATTGTTTTTTTTCTGCAGTGTTGTTTTCCGCGTATACGATTGAAAATGTTCGCGAAAACTCGATTTTGATGTTTAATTCGTATATTTCTGTCCCTTGCGGAAGAAGTCTTCGACATAACATCAAAAGCAATACATGATTTCCCCTCCGCCACGACATTGCACACACAGCAAAGCCACCCGCGCTTGAATCCATCAAGTACTCGACAAGAAATCTTGCACACAAGTTGATCCACTTTTGAGTAATTCTTCGATTTTTTTTCATCGCTTGCTCTTTTCGTATATATGGTTCATGGTGTGATTTGGCGCTTAAATCTTGACTGAGTTGGCGCGTACGTACGAGTATATTTTGCTTGACCGTGCTTCTTCGATGCTTGGTTTCTTGTACGAAGTAGTCCCGGGCGGTAACTTTGAGCGACTTGCTTTGCCGTACGATACCATGCTGCTGCTGCTGCTGCTGTAGGGGGTAGCATCCAGTGGTTGCGGCAGCAGTATGGGTAGTGTCTACAGCTGCAGATTTTTTTCACTGATGGGTGAAGTCGAGCCTTTCCGATTCACAACAACGATCGCCTTCGAGCGTTTATTATTAGTTTAGTGAGGAAAACACGAGACCAAATATTTTTTTCATCATTGTAGTGTTTGATCAGTACCACTTTGTCTCAAAATATAAGGAACGTTTGGATGATTTTTTTTTAAGAAAAAAAGCATTATATTTGCAGACAGACGAGTACCAGGTACCTGGTACCAGTTGGTATAAAATATAAAACATGTTGTACCACAGCACCTGCGAGTAAGTGCTCATATGCCAATCACCCTTGCCGAGAGAACCCACACGGAAAAGGGGTGAGTCAACCCCGCAGTGACGGCGAGATGCAAGATGTATATACAACACGCAACCGTTGCGATGCGCAAAGATGGGAGTATCCTGTGCAGCAGTAGCAGCAGCAGCGGAAGCAGCTGCGGGTTCCTCAGCCCAGCGCTATCACCGGCTGCACCAGCAGCGCTACTGCGGGTTGTGCCATCCAGGCTTGCCCGCAAGGCAGCAGTAGCAGCGGGGTGGCCACCTCCGGCTTCAAGCGTGTCCAGCAAGAAAACCACTGGCTTCTATCGGCCATCGCGCAGGAGCTTGCACGAGACAACTCTGTGCTCCGCCGATGCTAACTCCTCTGTGGAACGCTGCTACTCTGAGTGGTGCCGAGCAACACTTCCTCGGTGCTTGTTCACCTTTTTGTTTTTAACAATTTGCTGCTCGTGCTTGTACGCCACTCTGCTGCTGCGTCGATCATAACACGGCACATCTTTGTCTTGTTTGTTTGAACGGTAGCATCATTGAATAGTTTTTTGGGGCAATTTGCCCTGTTCGGATTGGTTGATTTTCTAAAGTTTTTTTTTTGTCGATGTTTTTACGTCTGCGCTTTAAATATTGAAGTTAGTGCAAAAACCGCTAACTCGCGAAGTTGTGGGCCGATTTCGATTCTGACCGAAGTTCTGGAGATCCATATTTTCACATCTTGGGGACTCTTTGAATAAAAAATCTTGATTTTAGAATGTAAAAAAAGTTACTTGATTTTATTATGGATATGTTTATCTTCAAATTAGTGTGGATAGTGTGGATGCTTGACTTGATCTTAGTGAAGGGATTAGACCCCGGGCGGGAAAGCCCTCCGAATTCGCTGGGAACCCCTCCCCTCCCGCGAATCCGCCCCGTTCCAGGGGAAGGAGCGAGGCGTCCCCGGGAGGCCACCTTCCCCCAACCCCCGCTCGCCGAGTTCGGCGATGGCGCCCGTTCTCTTGCCGGGGTCACCGAGGGCAGACGCGTCGGGCGGCCGGGGCGGTGGTTCGGCGCCGATCGGGGTCGGGTGGTGCGCGGTAGAGCCGGTCTCCCGCGGGGCATACCGAAACCGGCATAGTCCGGAAGATCCCAAACGACACGATCATCATCATCACCATCACGACCGAAGCGTAATATATTATAAGGATTTTGACACAACGAAGCATCCGAGCGTTGACTGACTGATGCTGTGCTGCTGCTGCTGCTGTAACGATTCAGAGTCACGGTTGCTGTTGCGAGCTGACGAGGCGGTCTAGTGAGGCGTGGCATGTACTCATACCGCGACCTTCGCAGTTCGCAGACCATCACAACCCCCCTTCCCCCTGTTCAAACAATATTCATCATAGATGCGGAACTCCCAAAGGTCAGTCGATGCTCGGCGTGTTTGCGTGCTGATCTTCTCGGTGCGAGCTGCTGTCCTCGGCATGTCGCACACACCCCACCTCTGTTGCTGATACTCCGCCGAGGCGCATGGTGTGTGCTAGGCTGTCGAGGCGTGGAAAAACTAGCGCGACGCTGCAGCTGTACGCCCAGAACGGGCTTTGAGGATCGAGCGGACAAGGGGGTACCCTGGGTGTGATTTATGGGGTCACTTTTCTGTCACGCTGATTAACTCGATTGTGTTAGTATCGCAAGCGAACGGGTATCATTCGCGTTGCTAGTCTCCAGGGTCGAAAACAAAAAGAGGTATCGGTATACATGTACTGTAGTAATTGCTTTGCCAACACTAAACGTGAGCAACAGACGCATTCCGTATTATTTGCACCCACCACCCCAACAGTCACAAGTCCCTTTTTACCCATCTCAGGTTTGCCAGTGAATACGAAAACGTACGGCCCAAGCCTTTTAGGTCGTAAATTCATCACTGCTCCGCCAAACTGTTGCGGCGGAAATGGCATAGGTAACGTAAAATACGTACGTAGCGGATGCTTCCTAGATATATGCAACTTCCTGGCACTTCAAAGGAAGCACAGCCTTCGTGAGTCCAAAAACAAACCAAAACGCAAAATGAATCCGAGGGAAAAACTTGAACGTGATTGAGCTTGAGTGACTGCGAAGCGAGACCGAGTACCGCGATCGTTATAGTAAAGCATTGTTGAAGGTTTCATACGGAGATCTGTTGTGTAGAAGAAGAGGACGGCTAGAAACGTGATTGGAGTTCGCAGGCAGAAGACTGATCTGTGCAGGAAGCTGTTGTGAGAAGAGACGGAGGACTCAACCTGAAAGCATACTCTACGGAAGGAAACGAACTATTAATACGAAGCGGTAAGAGCTTGGGGGACAGGGGTTGAAGACTAGGGTGTGTACGTCTGAAGTAGCTCTTATCCTTCGTTACATGGGGCTTCAGCCGGGATACGATGTTTGCAGGTTGCACAGGTTCATAATCTCGTTTGACAGACAGGTAGAAAAGTACAGCAACAAACCAGGCTAGCTATAGTTCAAGTTCGTAAAATAATATAGACAATAAGCTGGGCAGTCGAAACATGAAAGATTTTCTAGTCCTGAGTGCTTCCTTCTTGTACTCGTGCAGGCCGCTTGACACTCTTCGTGCAGGCAGCGTACTCTATCCACTTGTACCTAAGCAATGCTGTACGTAGTTGCTCTAAATGTCTCGGGGTAGTCGCTCTATCGCTCCTATCTAAAATCTCTCGTCATGCATGGGCAGCTGTTCGATAAGGGGAACTGCTGTCTGCTGCTGTACGTGAATACTCGTAATCGTACGTATCTGGAACAGCCTATCGCTCGTAGATACTCATAGAGAGAGCTAGATATGACATGCACACTGTACATACGTACGCGTTATCGTAGATCTGTGCAGGTGACCTTTACGTACAACTGCTACTGCTGTACACAACCTAGAGAGAGCCGACGCATACAACTCGGTATCAACTTCTACAGCTGTTGCATGACGCTAGATTTGTTTGTGTATCAGTACGTGTACAATCAGTGGCAATTTCTTAGTAGATTTCCAAGTCTTGCGGAGGTTTTCTTGATGCGGGTTACGGGGTCGCTCGAATTTTTTTGTTTTTTTGTTTTTCTTTTCATCTGATGCCAGGTACCCTCTGCTGCCAGGCCACCGCGAACGCTACAGTTTGAACCTCGGCATGAAACTAGGCTCATTCGAACGATCTTGTGTAGACGTATCGACAGTGTTGAAATTATCTCAATGCGTGGGAGCATGTAGGCTATATGTATCATCTGGCGGATTATGTTCTTGAAAAAGCAGGTTGCAGTATATGGATGACCCATCCCCGATGCAGAATGATACGTACGTTTCTCTCTCGTTGCGACGATAACAACACCAACACGCTGCAGCAACAACACAGCAACAACAACCTGCCGTTGTACTCCTACGAGTCCCAACAGCTGTCGAGGTGGCGAGGTGTGGCTCGGCCGATGTTGTGCTATGTTTTGGTTAATTTTGCTGTAACCCCTGATGCTTGCTGCTTGCTGTAGGTTGCTGTGAGTTCGACCGATGAAGTGATAAAGTCAAACTTATTATGTCACAATTGTTGATGGGTAGGTGCCATGATTGGTCTACCTTACAATTTTTTCAGGCACCAACATGTTGTTTTTTCGGGAAATATCTTTTTTTTTTTTTCTTAGAAAGGTGTACGTACATGCATCCCTGCCTCTGTTATAGTAAGCGTTGTCTACTAACAAGCTGGGGGGATGTCTATGTCCGTCTATGTGTGTTCAGGCAGGATGATGAAAACGGAGTAACATGGACTACTGTTGGACCAGTTTTGTTTTTTTCAGGATGATTGTTGAACCAGTTTTTTATTTTTATTAAGTTCTTACGTGATAAATCACTATAGGAATGTACCTATGTTCATCGTACAGGTTGAAAATGAGTTCAGATCTGTTGATTGACCTACACTTGATGCATACTGTGATCACAAGACAAGGGCTTTTTATGATTTTATATCTTCGCAGATTCTACAGGCACTGCAAGGTCGCTCTCACAGGTGTTTCAGGGGTGGCGATATTGCAAATTGGTTCTTGTTTTCAATTATGTATGGGGAATGTAAGCCTTTCTATAGCTGCTCTTTGTCATGCTGAGAACTTACCGGAATTGGAAACATGGTTTAGGGATATTATCATAGAGGAACAGGAACTGGGGAAGCTCGATAACAGTACGCTGGAATTTGAGAATTGTAGAGAATGGAATTTTGAGGATTATAGAGATATGCATGAATATGTAGCCCCTAAAACCTTTATCGATTGTTACTCTATGAATGGATGTTTATACCTCGATAGATGTTTACAAAATTATAGATTCTGCTGTTCCAGATTCGTTGAGATAATGTGTAAAGGATATACAACAATGACGGATATAGTCAATGCCTACAATTAGATTGATGTGTCTTAGAGCCCTAGAGGATTTTATACGTTACTATGTTAGTGAAGACTCGAGCTTTCGGAGGCTTACATATATACATTTTATGATAAGCGGACAACTTTCAATAAACCAGGAAGGTAGATATGCATGTACTCGAAACCTTTTCCCACCCACTTTGTCCCGAGCCACTCTTTATGCCCGTTTGATGGAGACAACCCGGTGTTACTAGACTCCATCGATCCCCTGGACTCCACTCGTCTCCCTGGACTACATCGTTGGACACCATCTTCGCCTTGTACGACGCAGCTTCGTCGAGTACATCGGGTACAACACAGCGTCGTCGAGTCCGTCGTGTACTGCACAGCTTCGTCGAGTACATCGGGTACTGCACAGCTTCGTCGAGTTCATCTTGCTCTACACGACAGCAAAGCGAGAGGTTTCGTCAAAGGGAAACGGGCGGCGTCCCGGGGAGGGAGGGAGGAGTGATGGAAGGCAAGAACATAATCGGGTCACCAAACGGCCATGGCAGGAAGAGGGGGACCTTTTTAGGGACCTTTTGATGGACCTTACTCGAAGGGGGGGGCCTTTTGGTGGGTCTTACCCCAGAGGAGGCCCGCCACAGGGAGGCCCGCCACAGAGCGGCCAGAATGGAGGCCCACCACAGGACGGCCAGGTTGGATGGGGTCCGCAGGGTGGTGCAAGACAAGGGGCAACAGGACCGGCAAATCCTGTAGGAGCGGGAGGCGGGTATAATCAGATGGCCCCTCTCCCTTTACCGTCGCCCTTTGGAGGCGGAGGACGATGGGGTCCACAGGTAGCCCCAAGAGGAGCACAACTGAATCCTAGATCGCGGTGGGGACCTCCGACGGTGCCAAGGCCGCCATGGCAAGAGCAGACAGGGTGCAACAGCAGCCAGGGTTCGCTGGACAACAGCAACCAGGGTTCGCCGGGCAACAGCAGCCAAGGTTCGCTGGTCAACAGCAGCCAGGGTTCGCTGGTCAACAGCAGTCAGGGTTCACTGGTCAACAACAACCAGGATTCATCGGACCAGTGGGAACTCAGGGGTCGTAGGCACCGTGGGGTGGTCAACCCATGATGCGGGGGTGGGGACCCCATAGAGGACAACCACCCTTCCCACTAGGAACTGATGGATCGCGGATCGGACAGCTTAATCCGTTATACGACATAACCGGGGGGTTTTATCAAGAAGTCCAACGCATGGTCGACCGCCTAGTCAAGGAAATGGGGGTAGAAGGACGGAAGAGCGCTTACAAGTCGGTGCTGCACCAGGAGCGGTGAGGAGGCTCTCGAACACCGCAGCCGGCGAGTTCCGATTGCGGTACTGGTGGATACTGGGGTGGAGGAAACTACGTGTCACGGCAGTTCATGGAGTCCATTGAGGAACGTGATGGTTGCGGCAAATCGCTGGTGAGTCCAACGGGAAAGGGCCTACTCAGCACAGCAAACCCAAAGAACAGTGCCGTACCCCCGATGGAAGTGGTAGACTCGTGCTTGCTACGGCTGGTCTTTGCACCGGTCGACCAGATCTTCCGTGTGAAGTTCCGGGTGGTGAAAGGACTTCCGTACGCGATGTACTTGGAGCCGTGTTCATGACGGATCATCGAAGTATCATCAGTTTCGATGGTGAGGAGGGTTTCCGGCCGAAGCACTTCTCCAGCATCGATTTGGCTTCAGGATTCTTACATCTCGAGATCCATGAGGACGGTCGACACCTGACGGCGTTTCGAGACACTGACGGGAAGCTGTACAAATACGTTCGGTGCGGCTTCGGGTTGAGACAGTGCCATCCGCGTTTGCCAAATACGTAGGAGGACGACTGTTACCAGTCAAGGATAAAGGAATCAAGAACTTGTTGGATGACATCGCCATCCCGTCGAAAACCATTGAAGATCATAGGGGGCTGCTTCGAGAAACGTTCGAGTGTCTACGGCAAGGACGTCTAACCGTCAATGTCCAGGAATCGCATTTCTGTCAGTCGTTCATGGAGTTCGTCGGAATGATCGTGAATAGGCTTGGTACCAGGCCGGCCCTGAGCAAGATTGATGCTATCACATAGCTGTCAAGGCCGAACACGGTGGAGGAAGTGCGAGTGCTGCTGGGCATGACAGGGTATTTACCGCAATTCGTATCCATTATAGCACAGTGGTGGCACCCATTTCCGACTCGCCGAGAGATCCAATTCTAGCCCTGCCGGTGTGGACAGAGCCGTTCTTGCTGTGCACCGATGCTAGTGAAATAGGAGCAGGAGCGGTGCTAACGCAATGCATCGAAGAAGTTGAGAACGTGATCGCGTACGGCAGCAAAAGGTGGTCGAGAGGGAACTCCTAAAGGTCAGCAACAGATTGTGAATGCATGGCGGTCATGTGAGCGGTGAACTAGTTCCAACCCTATCTTTGGGGGCGACCATACACGCTCATCACGGACTGTTCGGCGTTGACTTGGCTCTTCAAAAGCCAATCCCTGACACCGAAATACCACCGCTGGGCTCTGAGGTTGATGGAGCACGACATAACCTTGAAGTGGAGGCCGGGGACACAACATCAGCTCCGGGACGCCATGTCGCGGTTACCGAACAAGAGCAACGTGATCGAGGACTTCGACGACTCTTTTCCAGGGGACGAGTCGTTGCCAAACGTTTACAAGGGGCCACAGCGGCCAGTTCTCGACGGCGTACACCTCGAAACCTTAGGAGTGGAAGGTGTGGACGAAACTAGTACTCAAAGTCTTGCAGTGCTGGCAGCCGTCGCATTCACACCCGCAGACCCATCTGAGGCAGATACTCAACAGGCCGAGCTTGTTATTGCACCGGAGCTTCCAGTGGTGGTCATGCTCGACTGTGGGGGGGGAGGCAGCATCCTTGCATCGGAGGGATTGCTGACGGTCAGAGGAGCGGTAGACCAGGACTGGACAGCACTGGAATGCATCAGAGCAAACGGACTGGACAACGGTGCGAGGCTACTTAGGGTGACAACAGGGTCACAGGAATGCCTAAGCATGTTGAGAGAGGTGAAGCTAGACGTGGTGGTCGGTGACACCTGCAGGAGGTTTGAAGGGGTACGAGAAAAGGAGTATCCGGCGCGAGTAGCTTAGTCCAAGCTGCCATCGCCTCAGACGCGCGAGTTTTTATACTCGAATGTTTGAGCAACCTTCTGCGAACGACGGACTGGAACGACGAGATTCCCCCTGCTTTGGAACGAGAGTCATACATCGTGGACAAGGTGGAGATATCGGCGAGCTAAGTAGGGATTCCGTGGAGGAGGAAACGGACATTCGTGGTAGGAATCAAGGGAGGCCTTGCCACGAAGGGGAAGTTAGCCGTTTGGAAGCGGAGGTTGGAGAAGGTAAAGCAACCAGTTCAGGAATTGGGGGAATTTCTGGGACGAAGAGGCGCATACTTCCTGAAGAGCGGTGTCGGAGAGCGGGCGATTTACTCGTTCAGCGAACCCATCATCTCTTTCAACCGTGGTCACATCACGGGGGAAAAGCCAACCGAAGGGTATGTCGCACACCCAGCGGATACGGGACGCCTTGGAGAAGCTGAGGAGTTGCACTTCAACGACTACGCCAAGATCACCACAGGACAGGGACACTACGTGATCCCGCAGACGGTCAGCCAAAGCGCAGCGGCGAACGTCATCGCAGATTTCACGTCTCATCCAATGCCACGAGCAGTGTTAGTCGAACTAGCGGTTCAAGGCTTACTGGGAAAACCGGTGCCAGAGGTCGTGGAACTGGAAGGATTGGCCTGCGTGGTGTTTGAGGATTACCTCGCAGCAGCAGAAACCTTGGTGGTGACGAGAGCGGTCACGAGATCGCAGGCGAAGGCCACTCCCCAGGAACCGGAGGTTGTCTGAGAGGCAGAACCACCGTTACCTGAGGAGGAGGAGATGGAGAATGCACCGACGCAGACAATCACTACTACTGAGCTACCAGTGGAAGTTCGTCCACGCAAACGCAAGGGGCAGAGAGAGCCCATCCCAAAACCGAAACGGCAACGAGATCCTTTGGAGGAACCACCGAAGGACACCAGCAGCCGTTCAAGCGGATCAGGGAAAGAGGCCAATGAGTTCCAGCGGTCGGAGCCGCCCATGCTGGAAAAGGTGACAGCTATCCTCCAAGATACGCCACATCTGATGCAGAGGCAGTGCGAAGATATGGTACTTGGCAGGATTCGGAAAGAACTCCAGGAAGTGGGAAACCGAGGAACAGGAGGTGGCGAATATGTGATGGACGACAATGGCCTCTTGTGGGTAGCACCTCTGGGAAAGGTCCCACGACTTGCAGTTCCCCAATCTCTCGTTCCAGGGATTATGGCGCTGGCGCACAGCACCTATGGGCATCCAGGGACGGCGAGAACTACAGCCTTGGTTAGTCGTCGGTATTGCTGGCCTACCCTCATCAGGGACGTGAGAGACTACGTCCTCTCGTGTGGGTGCAGGCGTCGCAAGCGATCAGCGAGTCAACGGGTTGCCATGCTACCGGCGAGGTTTCTGCGACCCGGGGAGGTACTCGAAGTCGACATCCAGGACATGGGGGTGAAGTCGGACGCAGGCAACAAAGTTCTACTGGTGGCAGTCGACAAAGCCAGCAAGTTCTTGTTCGCCTTCCTGCTCCCCGCGAAAGAAGCACTCGGAGTAGCGAAGAAACTGCTTGAAGTGATGCTTACTTTTGGGCTACCACTGTATGTTTGCAGTGACCCGGGATCCGAGTTCACGGCAGAGGTGATGCAACACTTATGCAAGTGGTTGAACGTGACCATCGCCTATGGGCCTGCCGACCATCCTCGTGCGCAGGGGACGATGGAGAGACTGGGGGGGTGGCTACACGAAGCACTAGGAGAACTGTGCAAGACCTGGCCACGCAGATGGGACGAGTACGTACAGCCGGCACTGTGGATCCATCGTACCACGCCGGACCTGCGCTTGCCGGGGAAGCCAACTCCCTTCCGTCTTTTCTTCGGTCGTGATGCGCGCACGCAACTTGATGCTACGCACCCCGAGATCGATGGTGGTGATTTCAGGGGCGGGATGCACAGTTACGTGGCCGACAAACGTCAAGCGTACAAGGAGGTACGGGATGTACGGGAGGCTCTATTGAAAAGACATGATAACAGGCAGAAAACTCGTGAGAGTCGGAATGCTGAAATCGGTCGGACCTCGGTAGGAACCTGTATGGTTGTCGGAGACAAGGTGCTGGTGAAGGAGGCAGGGTCTGTGATGGCAAGGGAAGGAATACATCATAAACTTGCCCACGAGCACTGGACCGGACCTTGGGAGGTGACTGAAGTTGTCTTACCAGGACTCAGCTACATCGTCACGATAAATGGGCGAGGGATTCGCCGACGGAGGGCGTCAGCAGCGAACATCAAGATGTTCCACTTTCGTCCGGACAACCTCCGTCACGACTTCGGGGACGAGTTTGCTCACCTGGCATGGGGAGTTGACTTCGGACTTGCGGAGCCGTCGATTGTAGCGTCGCCTATCTATACCCTAATAGACAGAGACACTGTGATGGGTCAGGACAACGCTTGGAAGTGGCGATACAAGGGACGATTCGTGGATGGCACGGAGTCGCAGTGGCTGTCTGAAGACGAGGCGCGAGACAGTTTCACCCCCTTACAGCTGGACGTTTTCCATGCACTGTGGGAGACGTATCACGGAGCGGAGTGTCAGGCAAGGCCGATTTCGATGCTAACACAGAAGGAAAGAGATGGGATCGCCCGTGAACACGCGTTAAAACAACACCCCGTGGGGACCGTGATCTGGAGGGAATTCGCGGACGCTGAAGGAAATAAGAAGCGTCACCTTTCAAAGATCTTCGACTACAAGTCACCGTACTAGCGGGTTCGGTATGCAGACGGAGATTGGGAGGAACTCAACGAACGTGAGATCCTGAAAGCTAGGAGAACCGGAAGTTCGCAATCCGGTTCCCCGTAAACGCCAAGAAGCGAAGTGGAGTTCGATGGAGAACGGGAGAAGACGTTAGCCGAAGATTGACTAGCGAGCAGGATCAAGGCCTCGGCCTACCCGGGTTAACGGGAAAAGCCGGGAAGTGGTGGATAAGAGGCTTTCAGCTGGTGTGCTTGATGAGAAATTCTAGCAAGTCCAGCAGTACCGATCTGAGACCTAATGCGGAAACGCGGGAGACCCAGGGTCCCTACCCCCGGGGTGACGCCTTTCCATGGAAATGGTAGACGCCACTCATTCGAGCCTTACGGCAATCGAAACACGATTAAGTGTGGGCAAAGGCCCTCGCTCTTACTCCAGTGTGTCCGCAGCCCGGTTAGCACGGTATTCTTAGGAAACCGTGCTGGGGGGGTGTTGCGGCGGAAATGGCATACGTTACGTAAAATACGTACGTAGCGGATGCTTCCTAGATATATGCAACTCCCTGCCAAGTCAAAGGAAGCACCGCCTTCGTTAGTCCAAAACACAAAAACACACAAAACCAATCCAGAGGGAAAAATGGAAGAGAACTTGAACGTGATTGAGCTTGAGTGACTGCGAAGCGAGACTGAGTACTGTAAGCGTAGCAGTAAGGTATTGTTGAAGGTTTCATACGGAGATCTGTTGTGTAGCACTGGCGGTTCGAAGAAGAGTACTTGAGACAAGACCTGCAAGTTCTTGAGAGAAGACTGATCTGTGCAGGAAGCTGTTGTGAGAAGAGACGGAGGACTCAACCTGAAAGCATACTCTACGGAAGGAAACGCACTACGAAGCGGTAAGAGACTAGGGACATAATCGATGCTCTGGGGCGTGATAGGTCTTACGCAGTCAGGCGAGATAAACGTCATTCGTGATGAAGGTTGGAACGACTCTCGTGTTGGATTATATCGAGGAGGAGAAGAAGAAGTGTTATCCTGGGACGTCGGGCGTCGGTCACAATGACAGTTACATGTACCAAACATCCCCCGGAATAAACACGCCTTCTACCATATATATACGTATTCCACGTATTCCACCGCACATGGCTGTGCGATACTCCCAGATCACAGCTATACTCCGAGCATACTCAACAGCCCTCCTGCTCGGTGTACTGCATATGATAGCCGTTCACATACACATAAAGAAGGGAAAAACCTCGTGGGAAACCTTCTGACAACACACAAACCAAAAAAAAAAAAAACGTCAATGAACTATGACAACAGCCTCCCTGCTGGAAACCCTTTTAATGAACACTTTGGTATATCGTTACCATTGCCAGGTAAAACGGCAATTACACAAGTACACAA
>MEHQ01001455.1:0-17821 GCA_008828725.1 Saccharina japonica
TTCGTCAGCCCTCGGCCCCTCCCTCAACCCCTACAGCAGACCCTGCTCAAAAMTGACCGACCTCTGGGAGTTCCACATCTATTATTAATATTGTTTGAATAGGGGTGGGGGGGGGGATCCTGATGGGTTGAGCTTTTGCGGATCATGTCATGAAAGCAAGCCACGACGCCTGACCACCACGTGTATGAGTACATGCCACGCCCCACCACCACGCCTCGCGAGCTCGCAACACCAACGGTGACTCTGTATCGGTATGCATTTGCCGTTCGCAGTGTTTGTGTCATTGTCCCTTGGACTTCTCGTCGTTAATAGTTCGGCCATGGTCTACACCAACAACAGCAAGCAGCAGCAGCAGCAGCAGCAGCCTGAGGGAAGTGGGCTACCCCAACGCCGGGCTCTAGCTCGTGAAGGCAGTGGTGCCTAATTCCCATCGCGAGCGGCCCCCATCTGCCGTGGCTCGTGTCTCCGTAGGCCCTCATTGCCGGGGCGAGCGATCTTTTTCGGACCTAGTGGTACTCGCGAGTTGGATCCTCGCCAACTCCCGGATCTTGTTTACCGACCAACCTCAGCGCGTTCAATCAACACCAACGAGTGCGAACATACTTTGTATTTTTCGATCTCAAAAACGAAAGCACCGTCCTATGCAGTCCGATTGTGCAGTATACTCCGAGTATCGAGTGCATTTCGTACAGAGATGGCTCTCGGATTCGTGGGAACCGGGTACCCGGAGGCGGGTACACGGAAGCGTCGGTACCGGTACCGTTCCGGTTCCATTTTTATTACCCGCGGTACTGGGTATTCCGGGTACCCGGGTTCACGGGTACCCGGGTACCCGTTATTAGTTACGCTCCACGAAGCCCCCGATAGACAGCGCAAAGCGCACAACGCACAGCAATCCCTACCTACCTTCACACAACACGCCATACATACACCAGACCCCTACCAGCTACCAGCGGAATAGATATGGCTCCCGGATTCGTGGGAACCGGGTACCCGGAGGCGGGTACCCGGAACCGTCGGTACCGGTACCGTCCGGTTTTCATTTTTATTACCCGCGGTACTGCGTATCCCGGGTACCCGGGTTTCCGGGTTTCCGGGTACCCGGGTTCTTTCGCATTTTAATTTATCGAGAGAGACGACATGAAGGCTTGTACTCCCACCTTTTCCGCCTCACCACGCCTCACCACCCCGCCTGAGGACCGTTCACGCCGCTCGAACACAAGAGTGGAGAAAAATGTACACGTAACGCCGGGTACCCGGGATACCCAGTACCGCGGGGTACCCGGGACGGTGGTACTGGTCAAATCCCACCGAAGGCGGCACTGGTCCCGGTTCCAATTTTTKAATCCGGGAGCCATCTCTAATTTCGTACCCCGAGTATATCGTCGTATGAGAGTACTGGCGGCCTGAATACTCGGAGTACTTAACCCGAGGCGGTGTACAACGGAACCGTTTGGTATCTTGGTACCGCCTCCGTTCCATTTTTTGATCACCCGGCGGTACTGAGATAACTGGTGCGCGGGGTACCTTTTCACACGGGTTCCCGGGTACCCGGGTACCCGTTATTAGTTACGCTCCACGAAGCCCCCGAAAGACATCGCACAACGCACAACGCACAGCAATCCCTACCTACCTTCAAACAACACGCCATACAAACACCAGACCCCTACCAGCTACCAGCGGAATAGAGATGGCTCCCGGATTCGTGGGAACCGGGTACCCGGAGGCGGGTACCCGGAACCGTCGGTACCGGTACCGTCCTGTTTTCATTTTTATTACACGCGGTACTGCGTATCCCGGGTACCCGGGCTTCCGGGTACCAGGGTACCCGGGTTCCTTCGCATTTTTATTTATCGAGAGAGACGACATGAAGGCTTGTCCTACCACCTTCCGCCTCACCACGCCTCACCACCCGCTGTTGGTGTTCGCATGTTCTTAGGCACGGGTCTAGTACTTAGACAGGCTTACACTCAGTGCCTATCCATGTTCAATTATGTACGAGCTACCTCGAGAAATCACTGAAGCGGTGCACACGCCGATTCGATCGGAGGCTGCAAGCGTGCGTGCTTGCTCATGTGCTCAGCGTGCGTACTGCTGCGCTCGGCGTGTCGCACATACCCATCCTCTGATGCCGATACTCGGCCGAGACCCATGGTGCGTGCTTGGCTGTCGAGGCGTGCAAAAACTGTCGCGACGCCGCTGCTGTACGCCAAGAACGGGCTTTGAGGGTCGAAGGGACAAGGGGGTACCCGTGCTGTGATTTGAGGTGGTCACTTTTCTGTCACGCGGATTAACTTGAAAACTGGGGCAACTTTTGTCACGCCTATTATCTTGAAAATCGGGAACACTTTTGGCATTATGCTTGCTGAGTCTCCGGTCCAGCTGGACCGGAGAGTATTAGTATACAAACTTCCAGTGAAACTTCGAAACATGTGGAAGATTGATCGAAGGAAATCTGGAGTTGTGGAGAGGTACTGAATCGTTGACGTGATTGATAGGGGATGGGGAATAGGGTCATCATGTTGGGAGGTTGCAGTGAGTGGTTGCACTGGAAGTAATAGTGCAGAGGAGGCTGGGAAGAGTTGAGATAGAAAGAAGAGTACCAACTAGTATGGGCTCTCTCGTGGGGTGGGCGAGCAGGGGTGGGTCTGGCACTGGGTGGGAGTTCGGCAGTTGAAACAAAAGTTGTTGTTGTCTTCACATTAAACCCGTTATTTCTACTCAACCACATCAGCACACCCAGTGCCTGTCCTGATTCCCAATCCTAGAGAGATACAAATTTGTGGTCACAGACTGTGAAACAGAGAAAAACCAAAACAAAATAAACGCAAATTAATGGGTAAAGCAAGTGAGATGCGTAACGTACCGGGTACGAGAACACAGCGACACGAGCCGAACCAAAAAATAAGACAAAAAAGACAAATAAAAAACAAGTTCTGAAATGAAACAGAATACAAATGACGCAGGGAGACAGAAGCGCCCCTAGACGAAAAGCACACGTGCCCAAGAGGAACAGATAACTGCTGCACGGGCGAGGCAACACGAAAAAAGAGAGAGACACCGGCATAGGGTGGAACAAACATGAAACTACGAAAACTACACGTAAGTGGGAAGTGCAAATGGGAGATTTGGGAGGTTAGTGGGAAGGCAAAATGGGAGGAAGATGGGAACTGACAATGGGAGCAGCATGTCCACAATGGTCATGGGAACGGGAGTATGTGCGGGGATAGTGGGACGGGAAGCAAGTGGGACGGGATAAATTATCCTGCCAACGGGATGGGAAGTGATGGGACGGGAGAAAGTATCCGACGATGGGATGGGAAGTAAGGTGGGGACGGGAGGACGGGAGGATACTAATTCGGCCATATGGGACGGAAATGGGTTGGAAAAACATGATGGGATGGGACGGGAGGTCGTGGACGGGAGACATTTCACGATGGGACGGGACGGGAATACCCGTCCCGTCCCGTTCTCTATGGGAATTCCCGTCCCGTTGACTCCCATGATAGTCCTTGAAAAAATTCAAGGCTTATCACGGTAGTCGATAATCGAGACGGGACGGGACGGTACTGTTTTTACTTGTTTGGCGGGAAAAAAAATAAGACGGGACGGGACGGGAAGGTAAAATGACGACCAAACGGGGTTTTAAGGCGGGACGGGACGGGACGGGACGGTTGGTGTACAATTTCTCAACGGGACGGGACGGTAATTTCAACGGGGCAGATTTTGACGACGGGACGGGACGGTACATATAATTTTTCACGACGGGACGGGACGGTATATATATATTTTCACGACGGGACGGGACGGTACATATTTTTTTTCACGACGGAACGGGACGGTACATATAAGTTTTCACGACGGGACGGGACGGCAAAAATAGTTTTTAACGACGAGACGGGACGGTAACTATTTTTCTTTACGGCGGGAAGAGACGGCACTGGATCATTGGATCAAATCAGTTATTGTTGCTCCAGAGGAACAAACGAAGATAAACACTCGTACGAATCGTACGTGAACAGAAAGCCATCTTGAAATGCGTATCCCCGAAATAAATTATACCTGGTATACCGGCACGGCGAAATCACACCAAACTACCTTGCAATTTACAAATTACGCTACGAACTCGTATATTTACATCATAGTACAGAGCAAATCTCATCATGCTCCGTCTACAGAAATAACCTCGCCAGCCGCAGCGTTTTGAGCAGCGACTGATGCGGCAGCCTCCACGTCGCAGTTAGCCTTTAACGCCGCTACATCCTGAAGAACCTTCGCTAGCCCGGGGATCAAGTGCGAGTTGAGCTTGAGCAGCATCATCTTGTCGATGTTGTCAGGCCCAAGGGAAGTGCGCAGTTGGCTAACGACTGCCGAAAGAGCAGAGAAGTTTATTTCTGCTTGACAACTGGTGGTGTCGATCCCCAGATACAGTCGAGCCAACAACCCGACATGTGGCCAGCGAGCTGGCACTACCACCCCCCCCGTCTTGGCGTCTACTACATCCATCGCCTGTAACTTCCACGCGTTGAGTACATCGAAATCAGGCGAATTGGCTGCAACGGGCGTGTTCATGTACTCGCCGAACTCGCGCAGTGCGGCATCCGTACGTGACTTCGGTCCATTCATATTTTGATATTTTGATGTTTCATATTTCGGAATTTTTCGTATTTCGTAATTCCGTAAATTGGTAAATTCGTATCACTTTAATATAATTTGAATGTACATACCAGTGTGACAAACAAATTTTGGAAATTCGTAGATTCTTGGTGGGAATGACGGGAAGAGACAACGGGCAGGTGTTAATCTTGGCGGGAGAGACAAGTTTTGTCGGCGGGACAGGACGGTAAAGACAACGGTGCATGACGGGACGGGACGGTAAATTAGATTATCTCGACGGGACGGGACGGTAATTTCCAACGGGAGCGATTTTCTTGACGGGACGGGACGGTAAAGTTCAACGGGGAAGATTTCGATGACGGGACGGGACGGGGAAGTTCAACGGTTGGAGATTTGTCGGCGGGACGGGATTTGACGGGACGACGGTAACAGTTCAACGATGGTTTAACCGTCCCGTCCCGCCGTTACCGTCGTTACCGTCCCGCCAAGATACCGTGATAAGCCTTGAAAAATTTGCCAAGGAATGAGGTGATATTGGGTTTTTGGAGTATTTCGAGGCGTTACATAGTAGGGACTAGGGGATGAGTCAGCCTCCCAGTAAGCAGGTAGCAGGCTATCCTGCTGAGAGACTGACTGCTAGACACTGGTAAGAGTAACTAACGTACAGAGCGTGATAAGACTGCTGTTAGACTAACAATACTGAGACGAGGTAGAGCTGGTCAGTACAGTTGACGAGTATATGATTGGACAGAGAGTTGAGTAGTCAGAGACTACTCGAGTACGAGTACGAGTAAGAAGGACGTTCTTTGCTGTGTTCGCTGTGCTTGAGACGTAGACCTTAGTGTTCGGTATCGTATCTAGAATTCTCGATGTATCATGCGATATTTTCGGGATATATCGATATCAATATCGATAATGTTTTCGAGATATCTCGATACCGGTATCATCTGATATATCGCATGATATCGATACGATATCGATATCGTGCGATATATCGCATGATACCGATACGATATTTGGTGTAAATATACCTCAGGCAGCGCATCAGTATGTCGTATGCCGTGTGTGTGCGTTCGGGTCCAGATCAAAACCTGAAACAACAGGGAAACGCCGCGTATGCGTATTGTAGGTTGTAGGCACAAGAGTTCGACGCGAGTGGACACGAGGGAAGGAGACCCCGAGGAAATACTGTACTTTTCTCGCGATTACGATGAAGGCATGCACGGACGGTGTGTGGGGAAGGGAGAGGAGAGAGGAGCGCCTGCATTGTGTATAGTGACATAGTGACCCCGGATATGAGTCACTAAAGGGAGGGAGCTTGACGAAATACGCATACGAGTAGTGCTCAGAAACACGCGAAAATGGGACGGAAAATGAAAAAATATGTATAGGAAAATATTGAATGATAACTTAACATTCATGCACTTACTTGTGGTTGGTGCTTGTATTGATCGGTTGGACGCTTTCCAAGCACATAATAACAAATACCCGTACAACATATATACATATTACTAAGCAAACAAAATACTTCAGAACTACTACTGTACAGCCCGAATCCTTGTCTTGCTCAACAAGTAGAGCCCCTTTACCCTTTACCCAAAATCGTCGGTCTCTTCATTCTTGTATCGCTATATTTTTTCAGAGTACTTACTTGGAGATTTTTCATCGGGTATTAATAGCACTTTTATTTCCCTCCAAACTATGTTTTTGACTTACTATTAATAATTAGACTAATTACCATCAGAAATAAAAATAAAAATAGAGCTCCTCAAGTGAGGAGGCCCAGAAACAAAACGGTGCACCTCTATCGTTGGAATACCGGTGCATGTCCTGGAGCTTGTTCTGTGTCACGACGGTGTTCTGCCGAAAGAAGCTTGCTGTGTCTGTGTTCTGTCCCGACGACGGTGGGTTTTGTGGAAGTTTTGTTTTGCCTACTGTTTCGGGGTCGTCGGGTGTGATTTCGCCTGATATATCAAATCACATATCACATATCATGCGATATATCGCGATATCATATCAATATCATGCGATATCACACGATACGATATATCGAGATATCGTATCGATATCCCGAATTTTTGGGGCTGATATCAAGATATCGTATCCCGCTGAAATAATTATCGCTACCGCACACTATTAATAGTAGACCTGTAAGTTGATGATCTACAACTGCTAGGAGGATGCGAGTAGTTTAACGTAGGAGAACGCGTGCGTGCACGACTCTTGCAGAGGATCTGATATATCTACTGTAGGAGCGGACGTAGAATTATAGTGACGGTAAGAGAAGGCTGTCTCAGCCCCTCTTTCAGTCTGGGAAATTGCTTCCATCCTGCTGTGGCGATAATAAAAGACCAATTTCTTCTACCTTTCTCCTTGACCTGAACTACTGTCTCTGCCATTCCGAACCAACTAAACTCTGAGGGCATCCCCTTCGGTCTGAGATCACGAGGGACTACCAAAGTCTCTTTCCATCGCAGTGGCGTCGACGGCTTTAGGATAAGGCTGAGCTTACGTTCGATTGGAGTTCGGAGGACACGAGAAATGCCGTCAAAAACGTCCAGCAAGATCGCGAGAGGAAGCAAGGCTCCCACGACTCCCACCGGATGTTCTGCGCGGAACCAGGGCACGGTGGCCAAGGCGGCATCGCCAACCAATAGCGCTAGTGGGGACCATATCCCCACCACAGCTGCTGCAGGGCCCACTGGGGCGCAAGGTCGAATTGTCGCAGCCCCCGGGCGCACAACCGTCGCAGCCCACAGGCGCACACTCGTAGCAGCCCCGAGGCGCACGAATGCGGAGCAATCTCCCAATACCAGGAAGTGCGGAATGGACGCGGTGATCGCTCTGTCACGGAGACGCCTTGGAAGGGGAGACAGCCAGACCTTGGGTAAGGTGCCTGGAGCTAGCGTGAGCACTGCTGGTGGTTTTTCAGGGTGTGGATACGACCACGGCTCCGACCACGGGGTGGGTTGAATCTTCGTATCATATGTACCAGGTAGAGGGTTATGTAGGGCAGTCATTCAGAATGCAGACCCTACAGAACACAGCAGTACGAGTACGTAATAGCAGTAGAGCCAGGGTACACCCTTGTCCGAGTACCTCGGAGAGTTGAGGTTGTTGGAGTCCAATGTGAGGTGTATTGGACCGGTAGCCCCGGAAGATGGTACAATGCAGTTAGCCATCAAAACTAGCATTGATGACCAATTCGCACCCCTGAGCGCACAGATTTTTGCAGGAACATGACAGCAGTACCGTTTGCGAACGTAGACGAATTGTTGGGGGCTTTGGATGATGTATCGCTGAATCAGTCGGTTGCAAGCAAGTCGTCACGAGAGAACGGGGCAGGCACGCCGTTGCACAGCAGTAGTAATAGGAATAGAACGTACCCGAGAAACTTTAACAACCAGAAGTTTGGGGGGGTCATGGCTGTAGACCAGAGAGAGGTGGACTTTGAGGACGAAGATCTTGAGTTCGAGAAAGTGTATGTTATTATGCAGAGCCGTGGGGGTTTCGGCAGGAATAATAATGAACCAGCTTTTTACATCCATTATGACACAAGGGAGGCAAAAGATGCTGCCCGAAGAGCCTTCGGACCGAGATGCC
Source organism: Saccharina japonica (assembly GCA_008828725.1). Classification (NCBI taxonomy): domain Eukaryota; class Phaeophyceae; order Laminariales; family Laminariaceae; genus Saccharina; species Saccharina japonica. The sequence goes on from MEHQ01001455.1 coordinate 8,221, forward strand.
TGAACTGTGGCGAAGATACCCATTTCGCACGTGACTGTCCCGCACCCTACATTAACAAATCTCGCATAATTAACCCAGCGGTGGGAGAGGGAACGCCAACAGAGGTATTGACGCGGTGGCGTAGGTGGCAACAGCGGTTGTGCGAATGGCATGCCAACAGGCGGGATGCGCGGGAGCGCAGAGCTAATTGAAAAGGCGACGGTAAGTGGGTCGACTTGCCGGTAGCACCACGACCCCCGTTGCAATCCAATTGTTTTCGCGCACAGGTACAAGTGCGACCGGGAGAAGGGAATCCGGAAAAGGAGGGGAGGCCCTCCCAGCGTCTCAGGACGTGAGGAAGAGACCGGCGGGAACCACGGTGCACAACGTGAGTCCAAGTCAAGAGTTAGGATACAATCTGCCTGTAGTCGGTAAGAACGGGGGTGTAGTTGATAGTTGTCTCTCTGGAGAGAGCGGAAGTAATTATCCCGACGTCCGATTTTGCCCTTTCAACCTAAAATCAACGTTCTGCGCAAGCTCCGTCGCAAGTAGTAGTAGCGTCGCGGGTAGGTTTGGCCGTCCGGACGGCGCAGAAACTAGGTGTCAGCTACCTAGAAAAACGCAAGTTCGAAGCAACGATAAATCGTTGAGGGCGTTGGTTCAGAGTCATACCCAAAACAAGTCACTGTCTGCTGTCAACAGGGCGAAGGGCACGCCTGCTTCAAATGTACAGTTGAAGAGAGAGTTACCCCCCACCGATAGTTTTAGAGCCCGGGGAGGCGGAAATAGGGGAGCGACGTCTTGCCCACCTAGCAAAGCCCGCGAGTTTTCCCCGCCGGTAGTGGCAACACAGCCTAAGATCGGTAACGACAACGTTGGAAACAACGCAAAAACTGTACCACACTCACGAGTGAAAAATCGTACCCGAGTAGATACGATGCCGACCATTTTTGAGCGAGACACGGCTGGCCCGGTGGAAAGTGTTGATGTATCCAACATGACCTCAAATACACAGAGCACGGATAGAAGTAGTAAAGTTAAACAGGGAGAGTTTTCGAGTAAGCCAGGCATGCCAGATAGCATATATGCACTCGATACCACGCAGAACCAGAGTAATAACTTGCCATCCATGGTCTTCCCACCTTGCCAGGCGGAGATATTGAGCGGAGAACGAGCAGACTATTTAACAGAGTTTACGAGAGCCGTGGGGGGGAAGGTGACACTCGACAGGAGACGTCACACTGCACGAGCCCGGATTTTTGGAGGATCCAAGGCTACGCGTACACCAGGCTGCACGGTGCTGCTGGACACTGGAAGCCCATCCACTTTTATTCAACGCAAGGTATAGCAGCGTATGCTTGGGTGCGGGGCGGCGTCTGAGAACGGTCTAACAGAAATACCAGAAAGAAGGTGGGGAGGTTTTCATGGTATACCTTTGATCACGACCAGCAGAGTACGGCTGAATGTGCAGATGGGGGGAGAAGGGGGAATGCTCTCGAGCGATAACCGGGCACAGACTGTCTATTTAGCGGTACACGCGCACGTAGTACCTGACGATGCAATGAATCATGCAGTATTACTCGGGCGAGATAGTTGGGCCGATTTTCCAACTAGGAAATACGTTGACATCAATGACACTGAAACCGAGGTAACATTCATTATGCGCGATAACGGGATCGACGAAAATGAGCAGCGGTATACAGAGTGGGTCAATAGTGCGGTAGGTTTAATCGAGTCAAGCAGCGAAGGAGCTGTGGTTGCAAGGTATTTGGGAAACCGATGCAGAATACCAGGTGCAATGTCGTGGGTGAAAATCGAGATCACTAATACAGACGGTACGGCGGCGTCCGATGGTAAGTATTATATCCGTTTTAATAAGGGCTGGTTACCCCGAGAAGCCTTAGTAGAGGCTGGTACATCTGAAATCCCATTTCGACACTCGGGAGATCAACCATATTTAATGCAACCGAACATGAAACTGGGATTAGGAGGTGCAGCCTTAGTCCAGAGTGATCTGGCGAAAGCACAATTTATACCCACCCCTTCAGACACGATAAATGCAGTAGACGCTGTAGAAAAACAAACTGACAAACAGAGCGAACCTCCGCCAGAAGTTTTAGCCAGTTTGGATACGGATCAGAGATCAGCTTTCGTAAGGTTGTGGCGGCGGGTGCCCCCACATTTGCAAGAAATAAATTTCGATTTCGAAAAAGAGCTGTGGAAGGCAGCCGATATCGACGCTTTGGGGGAACTGTTGTGTCAGTATGAGCACCGTTTTTCCCATCACAGTACAGACCTGGGACACGTTACAGTTGATCCGTTCCGCATAATACTCAAAAATGATGCGAGACCAGTCAAACAGAGACCGTACCGTCACTCTCCAGTATTGGCAGCGAAGATAAAAACAGAAATAGATAAACTAGTGCTGGCAGGACTACTGCGACGATCATACTCCAACTGGTCAAGTCCATTAGTAGTGATCGCGAAAGCCGATGGGAGGATTCGGATAACGTGTAACTACAAGAAGGTCAACGAACAATCTGTCATTCCAGTTTTGCCCCTACCAACGGTAGATGACCTTTTATCGGATTTAGGGGGAGCACATGTTTTTAGTACGATGGATTTAGTCAGCGGATTTTTCCAGTGTTGCATACACGAGGATTCCATACCCCTCACAGCAGTGTGTACGCAATCTGGGAACTGGGAGTGGACAATCATGCCGATGGGACTTGCGTCGAGCCCAGGGTGGTTTCAATCGATCATGTGCCGAGTGTGTGAGGGTCTGGAACGAGTGCGATTATTTATTGACGATATCGTCTGTTTTTCGAAAAACGGCCAGGAACATATCGGTGATTTACGGAATTTTTTCGAGCGGCTGACCACTTTTGACTTGAAGTTAGCGCCGAAGAAAGCACACCTAGGAGTAAAAGTGGTGAAATTTTTGGGCCACAGAGTAACAGCAGAGGGGATAGCGCCTGACCCGGGAAAAGTAGAAGCACTAACGAAAATGCCAATGCCATCGAACGTTAGTCAGCTACGCTCACTGTTGGGAGCGATGAGTTATGACCGGAATTTTTTGCCGAAAATGGCGGCAGAAACAAAGAGCCTAAATTCATTGCTGAAAAAGGGTGTACAATTTGAGTTCAAACTTGAACACATACAAATAGTACAGATCTTGCTAGGACAACTATCGAGCCCCAAAGTATTAGCGTTTCCGGATTTTGCGGCAGCAATCTCGGGTGACCGGCCATTTCAGTTAATCACAGACGCGTCCGCGGACGGATTAGGCAGTGATCGAGCAAGACCAGAGTGATGGTACGACTCGACCGATAAGCTTTTTGAGCAGGTCCACACTCCCAAACGAAATAAATTCGAGTACCACGGAACTTGAGTGTGCAGCAATAGTTTGGGCAGTTAAGAAAAATCGTCAACTATTTTGCGGTATACCATTTATAGTGGTGAGTGATCACCAACCGCCGAAAAACCTCGGGAGCTTGGCTACGAAAGTTAACAGAGTACAAAGGTGGTTTGATTTTTTGAGCGCATATAACTACAAACTGGTGTACAGACCGGGGAGGCTAAACGGAAATGCAGACCTTATGTCACGATTACCACTGCCTGCAACAGCGGAAGATACCAGTGCTAACCTACGCCTGTCCGACCCGTCGGATGTGGACGTTTATTTTGTAGGTGCAAGTGGAGTGCAGCCGCGACTGGGGAGAGGGAGGGACATCAGCCTGGGTGGGCTGGAGTGTCGCACCGAGGGGAAGGACATCAGCTTGGGTGGGCTGGAGTGTCGAACGGAGAGGAGAGGTATCAGCTTAGGTGGGCTGGAGTGTCAAACCGACGAAATTTTTAAGGTGGGGGAGAGAGAAGTAGAGCTGAGAAGAGCGCCGCGTACAACCGATGAAAAGGCGAAGCTATTATGGCAGCTGATGCAACATAACCGAACGCGAGATCAATACCAGATGAGACGACCAGAAAGTCCGCGAGTGTATGCAATACGTGACGAGGAACCGTCGAGCGAACTTGACGATAAATTAGTAGTCAGCGGCCAGCTAGAGCCTGGTTTAATTTTACATGCATGTCCGATGACCGTGGAGGGTAGGGAGCTTTTGAGCTCAAAGTCAATACAGGACGTGGCAGTAATAAACCCAGACGGGGGAGGAGGTAGCGGTGTGGTTGCTCTGGCGCAGAGGGACCTTCAGACACACCAGAAGAAGAGTGGGATAATGAAGCAGCGTGCGCGTTCGGTGAGAAATTATGCCAAAAGTCTGCAAGAGATTGGGCGGCGGCCCAGGTAAAAGATGACACGGCAAACGTAGTGATGACGTGCATAGAAAACGACAAATCGAGCAGTGAAATAACCGAAGAAGGCTTAGGTCCAGGTATGGATGTTAAGGAGGTCAAACGGTTGGTATCACAAGGGGAAATAATGGAACTGCCTAGCTCAGAAAAATTGCTGGTCCGACGGTTGTCGCGCGCCCCTGAAAACCGTCCGGACAGGAATCCCGGACAGTACGAGAGGCTGCTGGGAGATGAGCCAGTGAGGACCTATGTACCGCTGCTTTTGCGACCTTGGGTAATGGACTGTGCGCACAAGGAAGCTGTACACTTGGGAGAGAAGGTGACTCTTGGGTTACTGCAGAGATATTATTGGTGGATCGGTATGGCTGAGAGTGTAAAATGGTGGATCCGGAGATGCTATAGTTGCCAGGCACGCAAAAACACCCGGAACACAGTGCGTTGGCCACTGATATCCTTACCACTACCCAGTAGGCCCGGACAGATGATATCGTTTGACCTTTTAGGACCCCTGCCGGTAACGGTGAAGGGGAACGAATACGTCTTTTTGGTAGTAGATTTATTTAGCCGTCACGCTGAGGCGTACGCAATTACTAAGGGAGAGAAAAACACGGAAGGTTGTGCAGCGGGGTTGGTCCACGACTATATTCCAAGGTGGGGTTGTCCACATACTATTCTGTTAGATCGAGGTCCAGAATTTGTGTCAGTAGTGTGTCGAGGGGTTTTCAAGATGCTGGGCTCAGTGAAGAAGTATACAAGCTCATACCACCCCCAAACGAACGGCATGGTAGAAAGACTTAATCACACATTGTGTCAAATGTTGTCATATCTCATCGCAGACGACCAGAAAAATTGGGACGAAGTGTTGCTACACGCAATAGCTGCCCACAACAATAACGTGAGCAGGGGGATCGGCCTAGCTCCGAACGAAGTACACATAGGACGGTATCCGAGGTTACCGATGACTATATTAGAGGGTAGTGGCGTGAAGGGCCACCAGAGCGCAAAAAGAGACCAGCTTGATTATCTTGAGTTGGTGAGAGACAGGCAAGTGCGAGCGTATAGATTAGTTCGACAGGAGGATAGACTAATAAAAGCGAAACACCAAGCCGCAAACGAAAAAAATGATGCAGCCATGAACAATCGAATGAAGTTCGTAGCGGGAGATTGGGCGTGGGTATACGACGACCATAGCACGATAACGGGAGGAGGAAAACATGTGCACAAGCCAGCTGAGGGCAACTCGGCCAGAAAATCGTTCGCATTAATTAGTAAGCTTGCCCATTGTTGGACCGGACCATACAAGGTGTTATGTGTAGGACCGGGAAAGACGGGTGATGGTAGAGAGGTGGGACTAAAGTTACTGTTGTCGGAGATACCAACAGATGAACCAGGTCGCGGGATAAATGCAAGGGTGTCGGTACACCGGTGCAAGAAGTGTTATAATCCACACGAGGGAGCGACTGCATCGAATTTTTTGCCATGGTCAATGAGCAACTACGTGCTGAACAAATACTCGGAGATTTCACCCCCGTTCCACCTGACAACCGACGACGTGACAGTAGAATTAGACACTCATCCTGTGACGCCGAGTACGTTAACCAAGCATCGACTGACTAGAGGACTAGGCGGAAAAGTTGCGGTGCAATATTATACGTACTGGGAAGGGTTAGAGAGACCCACGTGGGAACATGAGGAGGAATTCACGCAGTATGAGAATTGCGTGATGGGATATTGGGCAGGAGAACCTGTGCAAGTCATGGGGGAAAACGCGAAGTATAGGCTGTACCGAGTAGAAATTTCTAAGAGAGCCATTGCTCGTGCAAAAGGCGAGAGACACGTGCCTGCAGGATACTTTGTTTGCTGTGACACCCGAGAGAGACCGAGACTGTATACACCTGATATCGTTGGCTCGTACATTTATTTCAATACGGGATAGCGGAGGACGCGGAGAGCATTAGCCTTCCTCACACCATCAAAATGCTGGATTTGGCGAAGCAGTTCAACGTGAACCTATCACAAGACACGTTGACAACTGTTGGAGAGGAGCCCGGAGACTGGTGCTGGCACGTACACCGGAGGACCAGAAGCGTCAAGAACTTCAAGCCATCGCTGGAGTAGATAGGACTTGGGGGGGGGGTTGATACTATTGGGCAGGGATGGAGGTTTTAACTACAGTATTGACGTAACAGTCGGTACAGAAACCAATGGGGTTGAAACTATTGGGCAGGGATGGAGGTTTTAACTACAGTATTGACGTAACAGTCAGTACAGAAACTAATGGGGTTGATACTGTATTGGGCAGGGATGGGGGTTTTAACTACAGTATTGACGTAACAGTCGGTACAGAAACCAATGGGGTTGATACGAAAAGGTACTGTTGAGAAATTAGAATACACAAAATTTTATTTTGTAGACGAGATTTTTTTTGCAGTCAATTTTTCAGATGATTTTTTTTTCGGAGTTATGAGTCAATTTGGTATACTTGCACGTTAACCGTAGAATTGCTGGCGAGCAATATCACGTACGAGTAGTTGTTCCACTGCACGCCTTAAGAAATGGCGACAGTGGAGCAAGGTGGGCTATTGAGGTGATATTGGGTTTCTGGAGTATTTCGAGGCGTTACATAGTAGGGACTAGGGGATGAGTCAGCCTCCCAGTAAGCAGGTAGCAGGCTATCCTGCTGAGAGACTGACTGCTAGACACTGTGGTAAGAGTAACTAACGTACAGAGCGTGATAAGACTGCTGTTAGACTAACAATACTGAGGTAAAGCTGGCCAGCACAGTTGACGAGTATATGATTGGACAGAGAGTTGAGTAGTCAGAGACTACTCGAGTACGAGTAAGAAGGACGTTATTTGCTGTGCTCGCTGTGCTTGAGACGTAGACCTGTGGGTTGATGATCTACAACTGCTAGGAGAATGCGGGTAGTTGAACGTAGGAGAACGCGTGCGTGCACGACTCTTGCAGAGTATCTGATAGATCTACTGTAGGAGCGAACGTAGAATTATAGTGACGAGAAGAGTAGGCTGTCACAGCCCCTCTTTCAGTCTGGGAAATTGCTTCCATCCTGCTGAGGCGATAATAAAAGACCATTTTCTTCTTCTTCTTTGCTCCTTGACCTGAACTACTGTCTCTGCCATTCCGAACCAACTAAACTCTGAGGGCATCCCCTTCGGTCTGAGATCACCAGAGACTACCAAAGTCTCTTTCCATCGCAAAGGAAGGTGAGAAAGGTGAGGCAGAAATGGACCAGGCCTCACGTTATGTGCGAGACCTCTAGCCACAGGCCACCTACGGCCCTCATACTTGGCAGCGAGGACGCTCAGAGAAGAGGAGCATACAGCCTTGGAAGGTTTAGCACGACCCGGGCTTTGTGAGGCGAGAACTCGTGGCATCGGTGGTTGCTGTGTGCCAAAAACTCGTTTTTTTTGCTGCGTCGGGCAGGTTTTGGGACAGAAAAAGTCAAGGGTACGCGATGACACCCTTTTGCCCGCCGCAGGCGGATTTTTTTTTGTGTCTTCCCGAGGGGCGGTATAGGAAAATGTTCCCGTCTGTTTACCGCGGGACGGGAATGGGACGGGAAGGTGGGAAACCATTTGGTTGACGGGATTGGACGGGAAGACACGATTCTTTGGCGGTACGGGACGGGACGGGAACCGATTTTTGGCGGTACGGTACAGTACGGGAACCATTTTTCGGCGGCACGGGAAATGATCGGTGAACGGGTCGGGAATTGGTCGGGAGTAGGTCGGGAATAGGTCGGGAATACGGTCGGGAAACGCAGCCGGGAAACGCAGTCGGGAAACGCAGTCGGGAATGGTTGGGAACACGGTCGGGAGCACAGGCTGGAGACAACGGTTGAAAAGAGCGAATTATAATCAAAAGTCTTCTTCGAGTACGAGTACTCCTCGTAGCTTTTATCTAGTTATATTACCGACTTGTGACTTCGACGTATGATATGCTACGACAGACGAGTATGACATTCGCGAGAACGTAAAACAGGAACAAAAAAAAAAAGTATGGTACGTACCTGGTACACAACATCACACTTTGTTTCCATTTGAATACAATACTTGGTACACCGAGTATCGAGTCCGGAGCGCAGACAGGCAGGGCGCCCGGAAAAAAGAGAAAACGACACACCACGACGACCCCAGAGGTCGGAATAGAAAACCGTTGCAACCGTTGTGATCACATGATGAAATAATAAAATGGAAAAAAAATGATCCTTTTTTTCATTTTTTTCACTTGGTTTTAGTAACCCCCCCCCCCCCCCCCACCTAACGAACAAAAAATTCTGTGAGATGTCGAAAAATATTTTTCCGACCACCCTCGGACAGGGTGTTATTATATCGTATTATCGCCTCTCTCGACAGGAAGTAAGTGTATACCTGGTACGATTTTTTTACCCGAACGCTTTGTTGGCCTCCTTAAGAACGAGCCGATATCATGGTGTTCAAAACCCGACTCCCCCCCTCCTGAATATAAGTCAAATCCAGAAAACGAAAACGAAAAGGTTCCAGGGACAAAAGCCACATCAGTATTGTTACGACCACCCCTCGCTGCCCCTTTCCACAATGCCCACACACGAGTACTGTGAAGGACAGGGTAGTTACGTATGTATCGTAGACCTCGGAATCACGCATGTAAACATGGATACCTCAAACGACAGGCCTAAAGAGCCTGCCAAGTCATCAACCCTGGGTCGGAAGCGGTCCCTTCGTTTTGACGTAAGGTCGAACTCTCCCCGGGGAAGCGACGGGGTCATCCATTGTGGGGCCCCGCATAAGCAGGGTCCCACAGGACGGAAACGACGAGGGTGGTGCCCTCGCGCGCTCGCCCCTTGGCTCACTCCGAGACATAGACAATTAGCACCTCCTTGCTACATGATAAGGAAGAAAACTGCTCGGCACGGTCGGCCGTAACGACCCCTGCAGGCATCAGGGATTGGGAGCTCGTCACTACGACATCATTGGCCTCGGGGGCAGGCGCTAGTTCCACATTGGTGACCACCGTGGGATTCGAACCCACGAGTACGAATACATGACGACCTGAATACCACTAATAATAATTATTATATACAAGAGGTTTGCGACTGAGGCCGCCCGCTCAAAGAAGCGAATCCAAGATCTTGAAATTGTCCGCGAGTGGAAACATAAGTGAAGATCACAACCAACGCATGAAGTGAGACGTAGTGTACTTCAACAAATGTTTGTGAACGATGCATAACACTATATCCGAAACAAAGACATTGTGAGATTGGCCATGAGTGAAAAAAAAAACATAAGATCAGAAACCACGTGTGAAGTGAGA
>MEHQ01003472.1:0-137754 GCA_008828725.1 Saccharina japonica
TGGTATGTAGCACTTTTATTTTCCTTAAAAATCAGTTCTTGGGCGAGGTATAGAGTTCGTCGAGTGACTGACCACCCTCAGAAGGCAGAAACATGGTGCATCTCCATATTGTAGCATGCGTCATATATATAGCTAAAACATTATCTTATGACAGCACGTAATACTATACAAAGGTACTATTAAGGGGGACCGTAGTAAATAGGACCTACGGTATACACAAAAACCTATACTTTTACATATGTTTACTATTAATAACAATATTTGGTGCTATTTACTATGGTCTTCCGTAATATTAGTAAAACTAATAATGCTTTGTACACGTAGTGGTCCATGCTAAGGCAGGAGGGGCAGTGTTTTGGTCCAACGTTTCCTGACTGACGATTTTACCCAACATAGGAGCTGCCCAACATATTAACAATCCCATTATTTATGTCGTAGACTTTTTCAATCCCATCTGCAATGTAACGTATTTGCAATCCCATTTGTAGCGTGCAAAATAAGTGTAATATATATATTTATAATGTAACAGCAGGGTGTATCTTTGCAGTAAAATCCTACGTATTTGTATTGGAAGCGTTAATTTTGTGATACATGCCCTAGCGAATGTATGTGATCGTTCTTACGGTAGTGCGTACACGTGTTTCAAGAATATCCCAGGATACGCATATAATTGGTTCTGGGACAAGTTATTGAGCCCCTCGAGTTTAACAAACCAGACAAAACGTACGGCAGCAGTAAGTAGCCCCGTCATCTTGAGCATGTATTATGTCTGGCCACGTACAAAATGCTGCCGCAAACGACCTGCATGAAAGTTAAATGCCTGTACCCTCGTGCGCATCCCACCACCCCGCTTCCTGCAATGCTGCCCGCCGTCGTCCTCGCTATTGTTGTGGAATAGCTGAAGACTCTGACCCTACGTTGCGGGGGCAAGGGGGGCTGCTCGTTTCACCCTTCGAAGCACCGCCACCGCCACCGCTATTGAACTACCAGGCGTTCGAGCAGCTCACTGCCTACCTGACGGACGATGCCCCAGCTTCTGTGGAAAAGGGTGTGGCCGGTAAGGCTGGGACGACATTTTCTCGTCCCGCCTTGACAAGCCATGAAGATGGCCCCGCCGCCGGTGCTGCCGACGACGGCGTGGAGCGAGCTCCTGGTAGTGCTGCTATCGGTGAGCAGGTCGGGCGGCCTTCTGGTGCCGGTGGCGCCGTTGCGAGAGCGGGGTTTAGTCGAAGTACATGGGCGTTCTTCTTGGGGGGAAACATTATTTCCACCGTGGTCATTGTCTCCCAGATATCGCTGACAGCGGCATTCTTTGGCCGTTTCTTCATCGAGGAAAACAACGCGGCGGAAGGAGAAGACGGTTACGATGAAAGTGAATGCCACAGCAGCAGTAGTAATGCGTCGTTGCTGTGCTCCTTCATGATGGCCACCCTTCTGTTTGGCCTGTTCACTGAAGTTTCTTTCGCCATTGGCCTTACCCTTATATACCTGTCGCCTCTGGATATAAAATCCGCGCACAAGATCCCCCGCGATGATAGGTGCAACCGTGTGGCCTCGATGATGGTGAACGTGTTCGCGCCTTTCTCGTGGGGCGTCATATACACGTGTGGCGGCATCGTGGGCTTTGTACTTGCCACGCTACCGTTCTGCGTGGGACACGGAGAGGCGGAGCGAAAGACGTACCTGTTTTATTCTGGCGTGTACATGGCATTCGTCGGCTTGAAAATGCTCGGAGTGTCCTTCTTCATGATGTTTTTCTCGTGCGGTTCTCGCGCGAGGTGCACCGACAGCTGCTGGGCTGCCGTCGGGAAGCTATACGCACACCGAATGCTGTCGATAGCTGGGTTTCTCGACCTTTTCTGGCAGCTGCAGTGCGCGGTTTGGCTGTATCACTTGGGCGCGGTCGGTCTCGTCCCATTCGTTATTCTGCTTCTGCTCGGCGTCACCGGAGAGTTACTATCCGCGTTCGGGAGCATGGAGCTGCGCGTGGTGGGAGCGTCGGTAGCCCCCCTGCCGCGTCCGGTGGCGAGTCAATCTCCAGACGATGCAAAAATGCCGTAGTATATACTTCTGCTTTGTTTTGTTCGTCGTGCTTCAGTATGCGTGTACGTGCTTTTTCGCGTTCGAGGTATTGGTTGAGGTGAAGCTTCAGCGGTTTTTAGTGTGCTCCGTGAAGTAGATGCTGCAATAGTACAGTAATAGCATCATGCCAGGCGTGTGCACGCGTTGGGGTCAGCGTAGCGTGCGTTGTTCGCATAATACGGGGTCGTTGAATGTTTCTTCCCCACGGTGATGTTTGACTCTTCATCGACGAAGCAAACCTTTGTTTGGCTGGGCGGACTCAGGGCCGTACTTCGGGACCTACACCGAAAGGACTTGCGTAAAGCCACCCGGTAGGCGTCGGCTATTTTCATTGAGGAACTGCTGCAAAATAGTGCGTTTTTGTTTCTTGTGCCCTCAGTAGACTAGACACCATGTGTCTTCGTAAGCGTGAGGCGTAGTACTTTGCAGCGCGGAGAGCTTTCTCTCCCGCGTAGTTTTGGGCACCTTGCTCTCCGTTCGGTTGAGCTTTTCCAGGTAGTGCCAGGGGCTCTATGACCTGCATGCTTTATGACCTGCATGAAGTTCCGTGAATGTTGCCGATTGCATTTACTGCGCCGAGCGCAACTTTAGTCATTGAATATAACGATGAGTAAGCCCGGAGGCACCTCAGCTGTATATCCCACATTCGACTTGCGGATACGAGTGTCTGGCCTTAGGCAACAGGTCCGTCCTCCGCGTTGATATTTATACTGTAGCTTAGGCAGTTCGGGTTCGAGGAAATACAATAATCCGTTTCCGGCAGATGTAAAGGTTTATACAACCGAGCGATTCCCCCTCTGTTGTCTATCCGCTCTACTTTTAATACTGTGAATCGCCCCATGCGGCATCCTAGTTAACGTGGCAGGCGTTTATCACCTTTGGAGTTCGTCTCCGGTTACGCCGCACCCGGCCACAGCCTCCGACACCAGCATATCCAACATTTCAAGTTGCGTCATGTCGTCACCGTTGGCGTCATTGAGGACGATGGTGGAAGTGGTTTGGTGGTCTAGCATGGCATCGATGAAGATAAACGCGTCGTCGCTGTCGGACGAGGACATCATCCGCACAACCTGCACCGCCTGTCAAAGCCAACCAGTAACATTACATGTAAGGTGTCGCATACCATCAATATATAAGTAGTAAGTAGTAGTAAATGTTATGGATATAGGGGGTATACTTGATTCATTTAGCGATAGAGGGGAACCAATATAGGACAATTCTACGCCATCTAGGGTCCGACATTCGGCAAGATGGTTGATTTTGCGCCCGTTCACTGGCAGAGCCAATATCCGACATTTGGTACCCTGGGCACGCAGCTATAGAACTCAGAGAGGGCACCGTCGCAAATGGAGTAAGCAGGTATATCGTATGTCTGGCGTTTCTGCTGTTTGGGGGGTCTCCATTATCCCGGTCTGTAATTTAATGTGGGAAATGAGCCGTCCATATGTAGGAGCGGGCAGTAAATGAACGCCTCCTCCCGCTGTTGTACGTATGATAGTTTTTTTCTTGTTACGTGCGAGATATGAATATATTAGCCTGGTAATTTGTTGTGAAGAGCGGTGTTTTTTCCCATGCCCGCTTGCCCATTCGGGCCTCACGGCTTCAAGGCTTGGTTGTCTTTGCCGTCATTGCACAATGCGAGCAGACCATTAGTCATCATTGGTATGCCTATATGGCAAAACCAACAACTTAAACAGAAGTGCTATCTTAATTATACGTAACCATTAACATGCACGTGATGTCGACGGGTAGAAAGGAAGGTTTAATGTGAAGAACACACACACACACACACACGTGCTATGATTATAAGCATGTGTTTCCGTACACTTTACAAACAATGGATAGTTTTTGTTTTCATTTTTCGGAAGAGAGAGGAGGGGGGTGCTGCAGGAACATTGTGGCGTGTGGGCACCGATCGATTCGTTTTTAGAGGGCTTGTAGCCGCTTCCACAGCGGCCTGGTGTGATTGTCACTTCCGCAAACTACACCAGATATCTGCCTAAGGGGAAGGTCCGGACCCTTTTGGTCTGTCGCGTCTGGTGATCACCATGCTGGCACACCCACGGGTTCACTGCACGTAGGCGTTTCCCGCGGTAAGGCGCCATTGGTTCTACTCATCGTGAAGAAAAAATAACTTAATGTAAAGTTATTTTTGGTTTCTATCCGAGAACCCACAAAACATCGTTTTAAAAGTTGCGCAATGAAAACAATCGTTCGCATTACCTTGTTTATTTTCGGCGCATTCCCCGAGTTTGTTTTGCGCACCTCGCCCATCGACTCCGCTTGGCCGATGTATGGCGGGTAGCGCCACTCAGGAAGTTGATCAGGCCAAAACTCAGTTGAGCAGATAATTACGTTTTAATGTTTTGTGGAAATTCAAAATCCTTCAGCAAAGGCCATTTTGGAAAACTGTTTTTCAATGGCAACGTCGGACCGAGACATTGTTGTGATGAAAGATTATTGTTCTCCACCCCAAATGTGCCCTACGCTTAAAGCATCAGCCCTAATGGCAAAGTGTAGCCCAGTTGTAGGAGGGGGGGGTGTTCGCTGTCCTCCCCGTTCTGGGGCATTTTAGGACAGCTGGAACCTGATCGCATGACTTAAACCGGAAACTACTGTGGCAGCGGGTTCGCAATTTCCACCTCAAAATTACCCCACCCTAAAAATGTCAGCACGATCGGAGTTATGTCAGAGGGAGGGAGCATGTTTTCGGATCATCCCAGCTTTCTTGCGTTCTTGTAAATATCCCTAGAGGTCTCAGCTGAAACCCGGGCATTACAGTACTTATCATGTACGTTTCTAAACTTCGTGATAAGATAAAATAGAGAAACGCCAACATGGCATTACATTTTCAGACCTTAGACGGAGATGCTTCATCCCCATCCCCGCCCTCTGAAGAACCGCGGCGCGTTACCGCGGTAGGCGCCAATATTAGTACTGATGCTACAGTAGTACTGAGGTGTAGGTATGCATGATCATACTCGAACCGTCATAGAGATCTGGGAATGTCACCCCACTACGACGTCTCCTATAGTATCACTCTTTTTCTCTCTTTGCGGTTAGTTTTGAACTATCTAGTACCTAGGGTAGCAGGGTGTGCAATGATACTGCCTCCGGGCTGCTGCTAAGTTCAGAGGGGTGTGCGTGGAGTTGTGGTTGACTCGGTTTCTCTACGAGGACATCACAACTCGATCGAATTTGTCAGGTCCGTGACGGATTGCGATTTTTTCCCCGCGACTAAGAATTAATTTTGTTGCGTGCGTGCAGAGGGACATAGTGGTGGCCTGGACGCTGTCGAGCCCCCATCGTTGAGTTAAAACCACGACAAACAGTGTCTCCCGTCGCGCGCAGAGGAATTGGTGGCCTAGACGCTGCCCCTTCACAGTGCTGGATAGACCGACTATTACTACTTGAATAGGAATTGTTTCCGGTCACTCTGCAAAACGAAAAATACACACTAAAAAATTGTTGATTATGACCCAGAGCGCACGACGGGACTTGCACAGACGGGCAGGGTCGAGGTGCTAGAGCATTCCCTGATATAGACATAAATCACGCATATTATCAGAGTCGCTCTCGCAGCGAGTGGATCACGTAGAATATAATATAGTGTGAAACACGGCGACATGGCACGCCGTCATGCGAATCCCGACATCCCAATATGTCGCCACCAAACATCCCAATGCCGATGGAATTTGATAACATCTCTAACCGTCGTCGCGTCAATATTCATTGCAAGCATAATCAACATCCTCCCTGCTTTGTAATCGATACTATGCGACGCGATATACCCGTGGTATTATTTGTTCAGGAAAACCCGAACGAATGTATCACGTCCAACCAACCGATCAATGTCTTCCCTGCACGGGGAACGGCATTGCAATACAATATTACAATACCATGATCACTTTACAATCATTCCGAAGTTCAGAAGCCAATATCCATAATCAATATCACAAATCTCAAATTCAAAATCTAGGACCGAATATGTACCACAACATCCAGAATCTCAAGAAGATTCAAAGCACTGAATACCAGCAATTCAAGCAAACTGGAATACCAAAATCTGAATCATACTGGCATTAACTTCAGCATCTCCCCGGCAACCAACGCCCAACCTTCTCCATGAAACGGTCTTTAGCTGATTGAAACAGAAACGACATAATGTGTGCACAGAGTAGCGTCCAGTTTGCAGCTATACTGGCTTTAAATTAACCACTTCCCTGACAATCAACACTATCCATTCCCCGTCAAACGGTCACCATCTGAATGAGGCAGGGACGACGAGGTATATCTGCACAGTAGTATCCGCCTTATTTCAACCAGCACACGTGCAGGATTATCAATACCCGAAAACCCTCAACCAAACACCGCAATGAAAGACCACAACAAAATACGAAGTCCAGAAACCCCAGAAACTCGGGAAACCCAATCCAAATCCGAACTCGGGAAACCCCAGAAACGTTTAGAAACCCAATCCGAATCCTCAATGTTCAAAATTCTCGTTCAATCAATATTCCATGCTCCATCTTTATAATGTCTTGCTCGCACGCACCCCACGTACATCCCGTTTCAAGATTCTGCCTGCCGTAAGGATAGCTGTACCATGGTTCTGTTGTTTATGTACCTGGCACCTAGTGACACGCGATTTCTTATCGTATACTTCGGTATATGGGGGCACGACCTAATAATAAGCTTTCGCACATAGAGCAATACGTTCCTCATATGATGGATAGAACAGGCAGTACAGCAGTGTTTGTTTCCTCCAATTCCCCTCTCCTACTACTCGTCTCGCCGTCAACCTATCACCACCAAACACGTACCAATCCAAGTGTTTGGGCGACAGAGGGAAGGATGGAGGGAATAATGGAGGGAAGCAGGGAAGGAGTGGAGGGATGAATTTCCTTTTATATACTTCTGTGCGTACTTTTGTACTCTCCTGAATGTTGATTTCGCTCTGTTTTCCTTTCCTATATCCCATACAGTACGCGACAGATGATAAGAATCTCTTATTTTGGCTGAGGCTCGCGTCTTATCTTCTCTCCGACTTACGCAGAAATGCTTATGTCCACATTCTTATTTCGCAAAAGGGTGCAGAACGCCAAATTCTTTAAAACCAAATGCTTATACATATTCCAAAGGCGTTCCAAACGCCATTTCAGTTTTGCAAAGGCTTACGTACGAGTATTTTGCTTGTGCTGTTGTTGTTAAGACACAGTTCACATTTTTTCTTAAGCGGTTGTTACTGTAGTAAGATATACAGTTCAGCATACTCGACATCTGAGGCGTGTCGTTCCGTCAAAGCACCCCATCCATGGGCAAAGCCGTGCGAAGTCCCCCCTGGCTACGAACATGAACACGGCGTTGGTCGTTGATGACATGCCCGTTGAGTGGCAAGAAGTGTCGCTCAAGGATCCCTCCCTCGGCCTTTAACTCGGCAAGCGCCGGAAGGTCCTTCAAAGCGTCGCGAGATACATTCATCGCCGCGGACCCTCACCACGGCAAATCGTCCGCCACACAATCAAGCGCAGGTCGAGGATTTATATGCTCTATTCCAAGTGTCCGCAGTACTGTACACAGTCCTTTGCTGTACAAGCGGCACACAATTTACAAGCAGCAAGCAGTGCGCCGAGCTCAAGCAATACGCGGAGCTGATTACATCCGCATCGCTGGGGAAGGGGTGGAAATCCAGGCTTTTCATGTTTTACTGACGGGACGGTATTGGCGGTATGATAGTAACGACTGGACAGGATGGTAAAACCGTCGTCGAAATGAAACCGCTGTGCCGTTTCGTTCCTTCGACAATGTCACCTACCGTTAACTCGTACCGTCCCGTCCCTCCCATACAAAATCTCCCATTACACTTTACCGTCCCGTCCTGCCGAGAAAACCTCCCCTTGCCGTCCGGTCCCGTCAACTAAACCTGCCTCTATTACGCCCCGCCCCGCCGTCAAAAACTGCCCGAACCGTCCCGTCCAGCTATTGCCGTCGCTCCTTCCCGTCGATATACCGTCTGATACGTCTTCTGTTCGTCAAATATGTCGGGAAGGCGGGGGCTGTGACGGACGGCCGTCTAGACTAAGTGCATTCTGAAAATTATTATTATTTACGAGATTATCCCGTCCCGACGAGAAAAAAAACAAATTTACCGTCCCATCTCGCCGAGAAAAAAAGATATGCCGTCCCGTCCCGTCGACCCAAACGTAATGCTGGCTCGTCCCGCCGTGAAGAAATACATTTACCGTCTCCGTCCGCGTCATGAAAGACAAAAGTCATTGTACTGTACCGTCCCGTCCCGCCTAGAATTTTCGCACCAACCGTCCCATCCCGTCACGTTCCGTCCCGACCATACAACTATAGTTATCATTGTTTTACCGTACCGTCGTCATTCGTTTTCCCGGCAAACGTGTCAAAACAGTCCCGTCCCGTTCCGTCTCGAATATTACCAGCCATAAACAGCGTTCAAGGGGGAAACAAAATGTTGCGTTATTTGGTATGTACATGCTTGGCGAGGGGACGGGATTTATTTTGGCTAAAATTATTCACCAATCTGCAAACATATTTTGGAGAAAACGTCACATGTGAAGTCGATTTTGGATAGAAAAGGCAGCTTGTTTGGGAGCCTCATGTGGCCTTAAGGAGTGTCTGCACAGCTAGTTTCTTATTCTTCTGGACTGCAGTTCAAGTGAAACATTCTTGTGCGCCGATCCCTTGCAATTCCCCACGTGCAAATTATTATTTCCTCATCGAGTTCAACAGAAATGCTTATTAAATAGCTGTAAATTCTTAATTTTCGCAAACTCTCAGCCTCAAATTCTTAATTATCAGATTCTTAACATCTGTCGCGTACTACTGTATACCATAATCCACGCTGGTGCCAGGGTACGTATATACGCACACACATGCACAAATACCATGGATACATCGTGCGCTCTCGAGCCATGAATCATATACTGCATTGGATGTATATCATATCCTTCTGTGCATTTATAATGTCATCCACCCCAGTCCATCATCCGGCGTTATTTCAGTTTATCATTCATAGCAACAAAATTAAGTCTTCATTAGCTACGTCGTACAGATTTTTGTTTTTTGTCCATCCCATTCATTATCTTCGCACGTCCGTCTTTCTTCCTGCCTAGTCGTAACTCAGATCCGGGGTCACAAAGTAGGCTCCTCTCCCTCCTCCCCCACTACGGTTCTTGCCTTGCATTTTTATCGCGAGAAGATTTCAGCACTTTCTTCCCTCGTCAACTTGCGTCGGATGCCGCCTACCCACGCCACGAAGGCGCTCTCAGCAATTGGTTCCTTTTTATTTTTTCAAGTAAAGTAAAAATCTCACCACGGTGGGACTCGAACTTGGGTACCAATGCCAGTAGCCTTTGAAGCTGACCACTGGTCTACCGGGGCGACCGATCTGGACAGTACTGCCTGTGGTACTATACGTACGAGCATCATCTTCAAAAACAAGAAACAGTTGCAATCGATGTATCCGCAAGCAATCAGTCAAGCAGCAATCAGTCAAGCAGCAAGCAGTGCGTATACCTCTCGCCAGGGCTGACCGGGCGCGCGAGGCCACCGCCAAGGCGCCATCGCGGTCCAGATTCC
The DNA here is from genome assembly GCA_008828725.1 of Saccharina japonica. NCBI lineage: Eukaryota > Phaeophyceae > Laminariales > Laminariaceae > Saccharina > Saccharina japonica. The sequence continues at coordinate 9,691 of MEHQ01003472.1, forward strand.
ATGCTCATCCAGACACAACCTTGCTGTAGTTGATATTGCTCTTCGTTTCCCTGCTGCTGTTCCTGCTGCTGCTGCTCTCCTTCCTCTTCGACCTGCCTTCTCTCCTCAGCCTCAACCCCCTTAACCACCGGTACAACTTCCTTCTTCTTTTCCTCGCACGACACCACCAGTGTTCGTCGGGCCAGTACCAAACGGCTCGCCACTACGTAGCAAAGCGTGCCGTGGAGTCGGCGACGGCGGCGGCGGCAGCTGCTGCTGCTGCTCGCTCGCTCGTGTTATGGATCTCCTGATCACCTCGTTCCTCTCTTTCCTCTCCACCTACTTCCTCTTGCTCTCGCTTAACCACTCATCAGACCAGTTATCGTACACGTGTGACCGCACTTCTCTCGCCATCGCCGGGTGAGTCTCGACGTGGCACGCAGGCAAATCGATCTACTCTTGCGCGCCCGGTCTCACCCCACAAACCGACTGAATGGGGCTCATGCTCTCAATCGCGGCGGCAATGGCGGGGCTCCCGGGTCTTATTGCCCGTTGTCCGAATCTACCACAATATTTGACTTTTGAGTTTACTCCCATGAAATTTTCCACGGGAAAAGCAAATGTTTTCATAGAGGAAGTATATTTTACTTCCACGACAGTTCCTTTACTTTCGTGGCGAGGGGGCCCGTAAAATATTTTTTCGACACCTCACGTCGAATTTTTCAACTTCGACCCTCCCGACAGGGGGGGGGGTACCTGACCCGCCCCCCCCCCCCCCCCCCCTCCACGCCATATCAATAACTATATAAAACTGAAAACAGGGGACGGGAGAGAGCTGTCCCCCCCCCCCCCCCCCTCCACGCCATATCAATAACTATATAAAACTGAAAACAGGGGACGGGAGAGAGCTGTCCCCCCCCCCCCCCCCCTCCACGCCATATCAATAACTATATAAAACTGAAAACAGGGGACGGGAGAGAGCTGTCCCCCCCCCCCCCCCCCTCCACGCCATATCAATAACTATATAAAACTGAAAACAGGGGACGGGAGAGAGCTGTCCCCCCCCCCCCCCCCCTCCACGCCATATCAATAACTATATAAAACTGAAAACAGGGGACGGTAGAGAGCTGTCCCCCCCCCTCCCCCTGCTTGATACAAGGCCTTCCATAGTACTACAATACTACTGGGCGGCACTGCGACCTATATAGGCCGCAGCTGCGTAGTGTGACAGCGATTTTAGCAGTAGTAAGCGGTACAAAGGAGCTATGAGCTCGCTCTAAGGTGGACAAGAAGGCCCTGAAGAGCCGTGGGATCGGCTGGCTTGGCTGGATATGTACTGCCTGAAGAAGGTCGTGAGAGAGGGGGATATATCGTGGGTTTGTCACTGCTGTGGGAACGACTTTGGCGGCGACAAGACTCTAAACAATGGACTTTCCAGACAGCATGAGCTCTCGGAAGAGCATCAAACCTGAGTGCCACTATTCCGAGCAACGGCATGAGCACCATAATGTACAGTACAGTACAGTACTGTAGTAGCAGCATCGTTTGTAACCCATACAATTCAGCGTACGGACCTGCACGGACTGTTGTTTGTTGTGCATAGCCGTGGTACCCTCAGTATACCAGTCAGTCCATTATTATTAATAGTGGTCAAAGCCTTGACACCCTACGAGTATACGAGATCCTAGACACGAGCACCTTACCTGTCATTTGGCATAATCATACTCGTACGTACGTGCGTATCTGTGGTACCTGATGTATCTGTGTTTCCTTGCCTTACCACCGAGCTGCAGTAGCATCCTTGCTCGCACAGGTAAATATTGGCACTACAGCAGCATAGCGCTTCCCGCAGCTACAGCAGTCGAACACTGCAAGCGGTTGCTTCGTGTGTTTTTCTGCTGCCGCTGAGTGGGGACTTGGATGCCGTACTCAGACGAGGTACCTATTCATACTGCCAATGTTACGGCGGTATTATACTCGATGTGAGGGTTTGCGCCTCTCCCGTATTGTCACACAAATCACGTACACCGATACACACAAAAACAAAACGTGCAAACAACTATTTTTTCGAGTCCTCCGGGGTTGGGTGTATGGTATCCGAATCCCTGGGCCCCCCTGTTCATGGAAGTATTTTGTTTATTACTTCCACGAGTTTTGTTTTTACTTCTATAGGAAGTAACAGTTTACTTCCATGCAAGTTCATTTACTTCCATGAAAGTTATTTTACTTCCGACTAATTATATCGGAACTACAGTAAAGAAACATTTCACTTCTTCTATATAATTAAAACGTGGAAGCGAGTGCAAGAACTTACCCCCTGCTACCAGTTGGTACACCGTCCCACCCAAAGCCCATCCCGACTACGGAAATGTGGACCAATTGCAAACGAATAACTAAAAACCCTGTAGCGCGCAGCGCGGAACCACACCAGACGTGTCTAGTAGCCGAAGGCCCTCTTCGAACGGAAAATTCCACGGGATAATGGAAATAAATAAGTGTTTTTACTTTCATGCAAGTGAATACGGTATACTTTCAAGACAGTTTCCACATATGTATTTTACGTACTTCCGTGAAAATTGGTTTGGTTTCATGGAAGTTAAACATTACTTTCATTGCCGTAAATTTACTTCCATGCACGTAAAAATCAAATCATGGAAGTAAGCGTTTACTTCCATGAAATAAATACTCGTATAACAAAATAAAAGTATGTGGAAATGTTCAATGCTTCCATGGTAGTGAAAAACTTCCATGGATGTAAAATTATTTTCCTTGAAAGTAGAAACAACTTTCATGCAACTAAACTTTAACTTCCTCCACGGAAGTGAAAACGTTTCATGGAATCAAATGAAAAAATAAAATAATGTGGTAGACCCCGTTGTCCGCACTGTTGCACTATACCTGTCTAGTGGCCGAAGTACCTCTTCAAACGAAAACTATCACGGAACCATGGAAGTGTCTTTAATTATATTCAAGTAAATACGACATACTTTCATGAACGTTTCTACATAATAAGTCAATTTCTTTCATGAATGGTTTTTTACTTTCTTCATGGAGGTGAAAGTTTACTTCCAACTTGTTTTGTTTAGTTTCATGGGGGTAAAGTTTTCTTCAAGGAAAGTACACAAACTACAGTATCATGGAAACAAACGTTTTACGTCCATGAAAGTAAACAAAAAAACCATTGAAGTAAAAATTTACTTCTATGAAAGAAAGAAAAAAATCATGGAAGTATGTAGAATCTTTCAATACTTCCATGAAAGTAAACACACTTCCATGAAATTTAATTTACTTCCATGAAAGTAACAGCAACGTACATATATGTTAAAGTTTACTTCCATGGAAGTAAAAAACACTTTCATGGAAGTAAACATTTACTTCCATGGAAGGCGAAACAAATTTCATGGAAGCATCCTTTTACTTCCATGGAAGTAAATGAACAAATACAAATAATGTGGTAGACGCCATAGTCCGCACTGTTGCCGCCCCTAGAGGCTGACTGCTTTTCGTCCATCTGTTCATTTTATTTTCTTGTCCACTCCCGACTTTCCTTTCCTCACTCTCCCCTTCATCTTCAGTGAGCTGCTTCGGCTGCTGCTTCGTTTGCGGCTTCTCCTGGTGCTGCTGTCGCTGCTCGCCTGCGATTACCGTGCCTCCAGCAGCAACCGGGTGCACCGGTGTCGCATCACGTCTGGTCGAACTGGGACGCTGCTGCCGCTGTACAGGGTGTACTTCCTCTTGCCTCTGTATTGCGCCGACGTAATCCGAAGATCGATCTAGTCGATTTGGACCCTTGCGTTGATTTGGACCCTTTCCCTCGCGGGCGTGGTAATCCTTCCGATCCTCGCTGCCCAAACGCCTTCGTAGCACACGATGTGGCGCACCAGAACAAGCCTCTAGCAGTATGGCTTGCCCTATATTCCCATCAGTTCTACCGCGTTCCATCTCTCCTCAGGCAGAGCGCAAGATAACTCTCACCCCTTTTATCTCTCGAGGCACTCTCCTAATCGGCATTACTCATCACAATGCCAAACCCTACCCAAAGGGCTGTCACGGTTGCTGCCCCTAGCTGCCCTTGGACCACCGACGACTCGCCATAGCGTGTTGACTATGACTCAGGGTGCATGACGGGACATGCACAGGCGGGCAGGGCCGAGGTGCTGTAGCACCCCTTGATGTGGGCATACACCACGTATATCACCATAGTCGCCCCAGCAGCGACTGCATAACGTAGAGCAGAGCATACTATATAGTATGAAACGCGGAGGCATGGCACGCCAACACGCAAATCCCGACATCACAATATCCCGCTATTGAATATCTCAATACCGATGGAACTTCACAAGTTCGGGGTACGGGCATGGAAGTCTTAAATAACTCACATAAATGTGTGGCTGTCAGGGGATACCCGGGGTACACCACCGGGTTTACTAGGTAGGCATGGATCATGGGGTATAACGGATGTTGCTACTCGCTGCTGGAAACATCGCCCACATAAGTCAGTCCGGTTTTTCAACTCTGTTTGTCACGCTGGGTTGGTAATTCATGTCTCGATCTCACCCGTGTTGACGAGGGTGGTCATCTCACTCAAGTGCTTCAGCGATCCTTGGCCTGGGTTGAGCGTAGTTATCCGACCCGTCCTGATAAACCTGCAGATTTTGTGTTGGGGGGGCGCGAGCACTCATATATAATCGAGTGCGAGCGTTGAAGGTGTGAGTATCTTTCGTCAGGTACATCGGGTGGATGAGCATTGATTGGGTATCTTCTTCGGGTCCTCGCGAAAATGTTTCGGGTCTCATCTTCGAGTCTCATCTGGTTGTTCGGTTCGGGTTCTTGTATGTTCGGATTAGGTGGCGCTGTAGGTTGAAGAGGTCTACACTTGGAGTAGAGCATCAACTTGTCTTTTAATCTGCGAATGAATGTACAGTGTACAGCAGTAGCACCAGGATCTATAGTAGCAATATTTATCAACCATTTTCTGGCCAGAAATGATACGACAGGCGGAACAACACCAACAAGATGTTTTTCGAGCTGGCGATAGATGACAGGTACTCTCGATATCTTCCAGCATTCGTCGGGTCGGGTATCGACTTCATGTATCTTTAGGTGTCAAGTGGTCTTCGAGGTGAACACATGATCGGCTCTTTTGGGTGAAGCTACGAGTACGAGAGCAGGGTTTTTCGTCTGCAACCTTGGACTTTGAATAGGCTAAGTGGAGATAATTGCGACAAAGGTGTTTGGGCTCGAAGATGGTTTTGACAGGGGGATATATTCGTGGTTGGAGTAAAAGGAGGCGAGAGGTGAGGCCAATCTTCGTATATACCACTCGCGGACAATGACATAGACTGCTGGAAAGGAACGGACGCTCGATCGCAGGTGCTGCTTGTACGTTGCGAGCACTTTGTCGTCATGCGCATATAAATTACAGGAGTGAAGATTCAACGAGATGTCGGGATGAGTCGTGAGATCAGTGGAGTGTTTCGCTTTCAAAACGTAACCACCATAACGCAGAGTTCGACGACGACGGGATTGAAGCAGTCGTGATACGTGGTCCTTCTTCTTCGTGCAGGAAACCGCCCAGGCTTGTTTGGCGGTTGGGTGGATGCTTCTCAGCACCCTTGCTACGCTTGATGTAGTGCGTGACTATCATACAGTACTCGGATGTTATTTCGGAGTTGACTCTGCTTCAGCGGATAGTAAAACCAGATGTATTGGTCGATTTACTGTTTTATCGCATTTCCGATGACGATCTCGTGGATTGTCTGCATGCTGTGGCATTCCCTACGCGCGAGCTAGACGATTGAACGGTGGAAGAGACTCTTAATTCAACTGCTCGATCGATTGCTCCCGCGTAAGATGCTGGTGGCATAGCACGATTTGCCGGGTCTATAGTTGATTAAATGTGCGAGGTTGTTGCCGAAGCTGGACCTACCGACCTTTTCATGACTGGGAGTGACGTCGATGAATGGGGAAGGCTACTCCGAATCAATTATTGACGCGAATATATTTCGATGTGATATCATCAGGTATATTCCGGCATGCTCCACTGATAGTAAATGGTGAACTATGCGCTCGTCCGATGGATGTGTTCTTGGTTAGTAGAACGTGACGCGGAGGCTTGGCCGAGGATGCATCGCCTTCTGCCTGTGTAGCTAGGCGTTTATGTCTACGTTTTATCCTGGGAGTCGAGGATACCAGCAAAGCCCCTGCGAGAAAATCTTTCATGTTTGTCCATCTAGAGGTGTTGGAGATGGATATATGTACAGGTCGGACTCTTCAGTAAAGGCCTGCCAAGGAGTGCAGGGGGTTGGCGACACGTATTTTGTCTGGGCATGATATCTACCCTGCTCCTGCACGCCATGATTTCCCCGAATCAATGGGTTCACCGGTTGGACATTCGAATCTCATGTTTTCCGTCAACGCCCACATCTTCGTCCTTAAACTGCTACCAGCAACGAACGGCTTTGGTGAATGCGATTATTATCATAGTCTGGGTGGTATATCGTTAGCCGAAGGTACTGGTGTACAACTGAATTCGGCTTTCCGTTCAGATATCAACTTGGTGTATGATCCACCTGTTTCTACTATGGAAGGGCGAGGGGCTTCAACAATGATGAGTACTCTGCCGGTGATGTTCCGGATATATCTACTATTGGGGGGACGTTTTCGTCTCGAATTCGTGTAGACATCAGTATCGATCTTGTGGGACTTCTTTTACCCGGGGATCAATCGACCATGCCGTTCGCCGCATTCCAGATCGATCTGTCGCCGTCGTCCCTACTGCTGCACTGACATTCACTTCTGAGGAGACCGCGCCAGAAAGAAGGTGTGGGTGTATGTGAGGAGTCTGAGATTGTTGTGGGCATGCCTGTCGTCGTCCCTCCTGCTGAATTGGTGCTTGCTTCTGAGGAGACAACAGCGGAGGATGTGAACTCAAGTTGTGCGGAGTCCGAGATTGATGTGGGTATACCTGGTGGCGTTGTTTTTTGTTTCTGCTGAACTGGTGTCTGTTTCTGGGGAAACTTCAGCGATTGGATGTGAACGTATGCAAAACCTAGGAGATTGACATACCTCTTCTTGTTGCAGACTTTGATTCGCCGTGAAAGGCCCTTGGGAAGGAGTTTGTGCCCTCTGAACCCACTATTTTGTTGACGAATACCGACCTGGAAGTTGCTGTTCTATTGCCCGAAGTCGGGATCGAGGATCAGGTTGTTCAAACTCGCGCTGAATCAGAGAGCGATACAAAGGCAGGGCGTTTAGAGCGCAAAGCACACGAGGATCGTGCATGGTGTGAAGCAATAAGTGCTTGTCGATGGTGCGAAAGGTTCGTTTCCGGAGAGAAAGGTCATGGACGAATCAACTGAAGAATTGCGGGTGGTCGTGTTTGTATAAGAGTTAGAATGTTTACCTCTTAGCTCAGGCCCTCTACTAACTACGCTGCTCCTGATAGATGGATGTAGGTTGCAACAGGAAGAAGCCGGTGGGTCACTTGTTATCTGTGTTATATATGTGCGTGCGCATGTGAGTTCGTGAAAATGTACTTCCTGGCTGGGTTGTCATAAAAATCGTACTCTATATACTCGTAGGTGAATAGGGAGAGATGGGAAGGTGTCGTGAAAAACTGCTGTGTAGGTTGTGGAAATTAGATCTCATAGGTCGTACTGTTTTTTCTCGAACAAAATATACTGCGAATTCCATCTGACATTCAGTAAAGCGCGGTGTGGTTGCGCAATACTTTATTCCAGATGTATGGTACCGGTAGTATTTTTTTCGTCACGGATGATTATGACACTGGTATGTGGTTTATTCTTTCTTCCTTCTTCGAGTTGTGTTTCCTTTGTGGGTGGTCTCCGGTTGTCCCTGTCTTCTTTCTCTGTCGTTTTCCCCAAGACCCTTTGGGCCTGTATCATAGGTTCGCTCTGGGGGGGGGCTGTGGTCGTCAAGAGACATCCGGAGTGCATACCCAAGTTTCCTGGGTGGATTGGGAGCTGGTAAACTGGGGTATACGGTTTAACCGGTGCTGCGTATTTCTGCTGGGAACATCGCCCACCGCAACCAGTCCTTGTTTTATTCCGTTCTTGCTTACTTTGGTTGTCGCTCTGGTTTGGTCTCTCATGTCTGTCTTTCACTTGCGTTGACGGAGGTAATCATCTCACTCAGTCAGGTGCTATAACAATGTTGGTCCTGGGTTGACCGAGGCTATCCAGCCCATCCCGACACTGATGCTGCAGGCCATGGCCAAATGGTCGACAGTCCGAAACCGGCCTTAGCCCGTTCGGCATTGTGCGCTCAACTCCAGTTGTAGGGACCAATATCTCTTATTTAGGTTTCTGTACAAACAGTATTATAGTGCACGCCGAAAGTTTAAAAATTATGACATGATGGGCCCTGAGCGAAGTACGAGGTTCAGCAGTAGTTTTAATAGTATGATGCTACGGTTCTCCTTTCGCCAGAAAATTAGATTCCCAGGAAACTCAAATATCTAAACAATACGTCGAATTTACGAAAACAATGTTAGTCCAAACAGGCTAGTCCAAACAAAAGCAATAACATAGCTGTGAGCTCGAGGATTTCGTCGAAACTCATCTTTGCTGTATACGATCCAAAATATGACTAAATGTCTGGAAAAATGGACTAACAACAACCACAATCAACCTCCGAAATTGTATTCGTTGAAAGAATGACGCGTGTGTCGAGGCTCTGTCTCTATGGAGAGAGATGGCAGAGGTGGCACCGAAGTGTCTGTGAAGATCACTTGTGTAGAAGAAGAAAAGTCATAGTTTGAATAGGCGCCTATGTGGCCATAATGGAAAGAAGACTGACCTCAGGGAGATCAACGGAAAAGGAAGAGAAGAGAAGAAGAGAGAAGAAAAGGAGTAGAGTAGAGTAGAGTGATCGAGGTGGGCGGTGCCTGCACCTGATCATCCTGGTACAATGCCCATGCTACGGGCAGTTACATTCTACCGTAGTTGGTACTGTTCCCTGTAATGTTCTCTACAACGTTATAGGAACGTTCTAGCAACGTTCTCGCATCGTTCCTGGTGAAGATGCTTTGGACATACAATACAGCGCACTACGAGTAAGACAAACTCGTAATATATCCGTATATTGTATATACCCGAATATCTACTGTAAACTAAGATACTCATATACTCGTATCAGTGCGTAGTGACTGCACATCACAATAGATACGTATGGATCTCAACGTCCATATGCTAACATTCGTTTGGCAAGGGCTCATAGATAACGGGAGGGGGATGGTGATACAAGGATTAGCCCACTGGGCCTGGTAGTCGAATCGAATATTTTAACCTCATCCCCATATAGCTCAGCAAGGGTAATACCAGGGATGCGTATTTCCCGGTAGCGGTAATTCCCGGAAATTAATAGGGCTCGAGGTAATATTTGTTTTCAGAGGAAATTCTTCACGTCCCCTATCCCCGGGAAAATAACGCCTCGATAAAGAATGGAAACCCCCGTTTTTTATTTTTGTTTATGTTAAACGCTACTAAGCTGTGCAGCAGCGCAGAGCGTTACGTAGGCGCCCACATGCCCCTCCTATATCACACAGATAGTGATATCCTACAGAAGAATCGGATGTTATGGCGAGCGTAATCATCGAAGGAATGTACTATTAATAATATAAAATATAATCATACATATGAGATAACATATTCGAATGGAAAGGGTGCACTCGGCGCAGATGCAGCTGGGACGCTGGGATTTCGTTGAGGCGTCCAGTGTCCATGTTTACATGTTTACAGTTTTAGTGGAAAATAAGTTCGCGATCGCTACACGCGTACGAAGCAGCGCACTGCTGTAACTGCTAACATCGTGCTTTGCGCTGATGATTTTTACCTCGCGACACAACTATTTTCGTGCATGAGAGATCGCTATCAGCACTACGGCAGTTGTTATATTACTCCAGTATCAAATGCCTGCAGGACGAAATCAACGAGGACGCGAACAAGTGAAAAACCAACTGAAACCGATGAACATTTACTCAAGTATATGCAGTGTGCACAACTACTATCGCCTGTTGTGTACCTGGTGCAGGTATTATACGTAGAGTTTAGCGTTAAAATGATCGAAAATGACTGTCCGGAGGCCTGCACGAATCTTATACTTGTGCTTCATGTAGTGCATGGGCCACCCGGGGATGGTCATGTTTGTCCCCTCCCAAAAATTACGCCTTTTTTTCCTCGAATGAGAGGAAATAGGGGAAATTTTTAAGAAAAGTTGAAAAAGGCTGTTTCCCGGAAATTTTTGGGTTCCGGGTGAGGAAATACGCATCCCTGGGTAATACCCTCACATTTGACGTCGTCGAGGACACGGGTTCGAATCTCACTTCGAACGTTTCTTTTTTCAGAAACGCTTGCGCGTGCGTCCCCAAATAACACGTCTCCCTGGTTCCCCAGGTATTGAAACGGAGCGGGTAGGTCAACGTACGGCCGTATACGGTACCGACGTCCCAAATATCCCGCCGTTCAGAGGGGGGGAGAGTGTTACAAGGATTACCCTGGGCTGGGTAATCGATCGATCCTTTACCCCTGTAGCTCAGCAGGTAATACCCTCACAATGGGGTGTGTGCACAAAGTTTGGCAGTCTCATTTCAAAACCCATAAAAAATAAAAGATGAAACTGCCAATTTTCCAAATTCGGAATTGCCTTTACGATGGGAACGATGATCGAAAAATATCGGGTGTTGTTTTGGTAACACATACAGTCCCCCTCTACGAGTATATACGTACTACTGCTGCTGTCGTCATCTTTTTTTTTACTGTAAAATATTGTCAGTTGTGCAACCGTCGACTACGACACACAAAAAAAAACGAAATCGGATTTGATTGGTGGGAGTCTCGAGATATGTGGGCACTGCAGCACAGGTGAGTGATATATTATAGCCTACTCGTATATATGGTGGGCTGTTCGTGGTATGGGGGGGGTACAAATAGTTAATTTAGCGAAAGAGGGAAAATAATATCGAAGATCCAAGAACAATGGGATTTGTCGTCGAGGCGCCTCGCCCCTAAATACCAATCAATGTAGCATTATATACCATCAACTTTACGAGCGAGCCTGTCTATTAATAGGCTGTTTTGAATAGTTTTGTGTTGATCGACACCTATCACTGGAAAGGCGTCTCTCACTTAGTTAGCCCCCAAAGAAGTATACATATGTAGGCGTTTCCTTAGCGGGGATCGCTCCGCCAAATTATGTTACCGCAAAAAAAAATGCTACTCGTAACCACCGCCCACTTCATCAGCTACCGCGTGTTACCGCAACCGCTAACGTATTAAATCAATTCCTGATATTGTTTGACGGTTTGTCCTGCAGGATATAATAATACTCGTATTAAGGGCCCCTATTAACAACTTAAATACATTTTTGTTGAATTTGAAAAATGTGTTTTTCGTTTGATTTTATTTGCATCTGATTGGTCGAGAAACGAATCACCAAGCAGGCTTTTTCGGACGAATTTGAATACCACGGAATTCCACAAGAACTATTTTGGGGGTTATTTTGCTCTTCTTTTTGTTAATTTGGGGAGTTCATCCAACTCGATGTGGCATGTTCCATGAAACCGACGGAAGCCACGTGAACTTGAGCCGTGTCGACGACTGCTTCAGAGGCGAGATCCACCATTCCCAAGAGGCAGGGCCACCGGAGCAGCCGCAGCGCGAGGTCCGACGGCCGCTAGCATAGAGTAGACCACCCGCGGCGGCTAAACATATATATCATGAGGTCGTCGCAAATCCAGTTTTCCGTCCCTCGTTGCCTCCCGAACCATACGAGCGCCGACCAGATCTCGACTTTGCTCAGAAGCTCGATCGCCGTATCCCCGTCGCGGCTGCCCGCGTGCGGCTTCGGGGCTGCGCCAGCCACCCAAGACACCCCAAGAGCGATAGGATGTTAGCCGGTGCCGGCAGACATCATATTTCACTGGCGGCGGCGCCCTGGGGAGAACGCAGGCCGTAGGTCGCCTCGTTGGTTGACCATGGGTGTTCATTGACCCTTGTGCGTTCTCCGATTTTTTTACGCGACAGACCTTAAGAATCTGACAGTTAAGAATGTTAGACTGGGATTTAGGGAAATTACAGAATTTACAGATAAGCATTTGTGCTGAACTCGAGGAGGAAATCATGATGATAAATTGGGAAGTGCAAGGGGGTCGGCAGGTAAGAAGCTGGCTGATTACGCTGCACCCCTGCAACATAAGAAACTGCCCAAACATCCCCCAGGGCCACATCAGGCCCCCAGCTAAGCTGCCTCCGCTCCAAAACCGTCCTCACAAGTGACCTTTTTTATTTCCTTGATTTGTTTTTCGCCAAACAAAATCCTTTCCCATCTGCAGACATACAAATAAACTTATTGCAACACTATTGTTTCATTGTTTGCAATGCAGATAAAAGCAGTGCGGTGGTGGGTGGTGTATACTACTTGCTGCTATAATAGAGTACTGCAGGCCCTCAGAGCAGAAGATACAAGTGCCTTGACCTGCACTGCATCGTGGTTTCGATTCGCGGTGGTAAGGGTCCTCCGCGATGAATCTGTCTCACGACGCTTTGCGGGACCTGGCGGCTCCTGCCCAGTTAAAATCTGATGGCAGGACAATACGCTGGCGGGTGGCGTTCCGCCCGTCTTACAGATGGGCGCAACTGCGGGCGAAACGCCACTCCCTGCCGATACGATACAGGAGCAACCTCAACAAAAATCTACCGACGAGCGTCTGCCGCAGACCCGGTCGTTCGTAGACAGCATCGCAAGCTGATGAACGAGCCAGCGCAGCGTAAGGGGCACGCGTTCTAAGACGCGGGAAGCTGAGGTGCGGGCTGCCCAGCCACGAGATCCGAAGTACGGGTGGTTTCAGCTGAACGAACGGTTCAACTCTGACTAGGTGCCCTTGCCTTTCGTAAACGGCCAGTCGGAAATGTGGGCCACCAAACGAAGCAAGCGCGTCTCCATCTCGCAGCCTTTCAGCGGGCCGGAAAAGAGGCAGTGCACGATCCAACCTACCGTTGGGCCGGGTGGGAAGCTCATGCGCGATCATTTTTCGAGGCACGGGGAAGCGGGTCTCGAAGGTGGAGAAGAAGGTCTATGACTCTTGCGTGGACGTTTTTTTTTCCAGAAAAACGCATGGGCCGACAGCGAGTTCTGCATGGCGTGGGTTGAGAAGTGCTTTCGCAAGAGTCTTATGCAAAGGCGGGGTAGCGTGCCCGCGGAGCAATCGCTGCTGACTCTGGATAACTTGCACGGACAAACAACTGACAAGTTTAAGGCATACATCAAGAAGGAGTGCAACTCGATGGTGTGGCTTTACCCTAGAGGGTGCACGGATGCACGCAGCCCATCGATGCAGGCATTAGGGCATTCCATCAATGTCGAAGTCGAGGTAGGGAAGAAACGCGACCTATGGCTTGAGAACGAGAACAGTCTGCAATGATGGGAGAGCAACGCGCTGACTGCATCCGATCGACGCTTCCTGCCTACCAAGTGGGTCGCAACAGCCGTGGACACCGTCGACAACCGCGCTGGCTACAGGTTTCGCCTGTTCGAGAAGACAGGGAGCCTGATGACGACGGACGCGACAGGTAACGAGGAAATCAACATGGAAGGGCTGACGGAGCCTTTGGCGTTGATGGACTTTGCAAGTGGGGACGAGGTTGCAGGGGCCGGGGGGTGAGAGCAGTGGGAAGAAAATAGACGGGCAAGGAGCTGATGGGGAAAATGACGGGTATGGCCACGGGGGGAGGGGGGATGTTGGTGATGAGAGGGGAGAGGAAACGGATGGGCCAGGGGGTGGGGAACAAAAGCAAGGAGGAGGGGAGAAGGCCGAGGGCAGTGGGGACGAGGACGAGGACGAGGACAGCGATGAGGTGGACGACAGTGAGGACGAGGACGAGGACAGCGAGGAGGAAGACGAGGACAGCTTGGAAGAAGGTGGTGACATGCGGGTTTTATGTTTTCGTTTTGTTGCACCTATAGTCTCGTTTGGTTCGACGCTTAAAGGTGGGTTACTGTACAGGTGACTAGATACAATATTACCGTTGTTTAGTGGGTACTTGACAAGACGTTTCCCTATTTACTGTATGATCCTCTTCTCGGGAATAGTCCCAGACTTTGACCCGTGAACAACGTGAAATACGACCCTCTTTTCATTTTCGTTTGCCCGAACACTCTCATCGTATGGCATTCAGGTGGCTCTGAAAACGGGAAAGACCCGGCGACTCTGCTGGACGACGAAGGCGAGATGTCACCGGAGGATGAGACAATCGGGATGGTGATCCCGGGTGTGTTTCGTCTTGAAGAAAGAGTCTAGACCAGCTTCTCTCTAGACAACTATTTAGTGAAATGTGGTGTGTTGGTGAGACTAGAAGCATGGGGCCTGATCACTCGCAAGAGTCAGGAGCGCACGAAATAATAAGTGTACGACCATACCGTGTGCATCTTGAAGAAGACCAAAGCGTGCGGAGCATGAAGCTACCGTTAGGTCATACAGCACGAAAACAAGCGCGGCGTTGGGTGCGTGGGTTTTACTAGAGCGTAACGACAAAGAGCAGACGGGGGGTACAGTCCGAGGGGGCGGGCAGAACAGTCAGCTGGGAGATTCAGGAGCAGGCGGAGAAAGGCCGGCAGTCAGTAGCACGGGGAGAGCATTGAAGCCCAACGTGCGTTACGTAGACCATGTTGATTGAGTGGCCTTAACCGTATATACGAGTAGTGCTTTTAAGCAGAGCCATTGAAGGTGGCCAATATGAACTTTTGAGCCTGCAGTCCTGAAGAGCACCGTTTCTAATGGATGTCTTGTGAATGATGGGTGATGGATGCCATGAGGGGAAACAAACATCCTTGACAACCGCTCAAGAACAAAAGGTCGCATTGAACGCCTTTGCAATTTTTTTTAAAATTTTAAGAGTTTGTCATTTTGCACCTCTTCTCCCAATACGAAATTGGATTCAAGCATTTCTGCTTTAATTGAAGAGAAAATATAACACGAGACTGAGTAAACAGGAAATTCTCAAGCACTGTCGCGTACGTACTACTGCTGCTGTACATCATTCCTCGATAGGATCCAAAGTCATTTTATTTCACGAAATTCTGTTCAATTTTATTCATTCTTATTAAAATACGAAAGTTTTCGTTCGTCGTTAATACAGGCCCTAATATTCATATAATAAATAGTTGTCATATAAATACAATGATCTACTGTATCAAACAATGTAACCCACTCAAAACCGAAAAAATTATCCTTCCCTAACTTCAAGTAGTTTGTCCCCAAAATCGTGCGACCACGTCTTGAATTAGTGTGGGACATTTCGTTTTTTTCAATTCTGAATCCTTAAGAACCGGTCCCCCGTTTTTGGGGACAAACTACTTGTAATTAGTGTGGGATAAAAATTCCAGTTCTGAATGGGTTAAGGCCCTCAGGCAGGAAGAAGGTGATGTCAAATGGAACGCGCTGAAATATATATGTACGAGTACTCGTAACAGTTTTTGTTTGATGATGCTGCTGTGCTGGTACAGGGGACAGGGGGCTCGTCGTTTTGGCATCATTCGGGCACCATCCCTCAAGTCACATATTTTATAGTTTATATATAATACATACCCGGTATATAGCCGGTCGCCCCGGTGGTCTAACAGGTAGCCACGAAGCCTGTTAGTGTTGGAGGTCGGGGGTTCGATTCTCCTCGTATGGAGATTTTTATTCTCAAATGACACCAACTGTCGAGAGCGCATACTATAGCTTGGGTAAGCACAATTCGGCGAAAGTTGACGAGGGAAGAAAGTGCTGAAATCTTCTCGCGATAAAAAGCAAGGCAAGAACCGTAGTGGGGGAGGCGGGAGAAGAGCCTACTTTGTGACCCCGGAACTGAGTTACGACTAGGAAGGAGAGAGAAAGGAAGGGCGAAGATGATAAATTGTTGTTGTTGTTGTTGTTGTCTTCACATTAAACTCGTTTCAGTTGCTAATCCCTATACTCGTAGTCTGATCTAGCAAGATCACGGCCCGTGGTCACAAAATAAAAGTGCTAGAGCCATCAGAGAATCCTAAAGAACACGCACACTTAGGAGGGAAAGGATACACAAGTCCGAAGAGGTACACCTAAAATCCCTACAGCATGTTATGCGTGTTCAAAACTGAACTACACGCCCGCAATCTCCATTCGACTACAGCAGCATCGTCCCCCCCCCCCCCCTCCCACTCTTTACCAATGAATTTGCCGACTACAGCGTAACTACTGTCTGAAGTGCTGTCTGTACAAAAACACACGGTAGGCGTGGGAACAAGATGGAGCACGCAGCTGCTGTCTGAAGTGCTGCCAGAATGACAGTCCGCGGGCACACAGTGAAAAAGAACAGCCAACCAAAGCCATCACGTCAATTGACAATTACCCGAATCTATCCTGAACGTCTGCGTTAGGCACAGCATTATAAACATCGACACTGATCAGGAATCGTTCCACATTGAAGGGTCTTCCACGATCAGGCACACAATGAAGGCACCCGGGGTGTCCGCGCCATCTCTGCCGCGTCTCTACAAAACCAGTGACGTCATCACACAGACCCAACAACGAAATTCAAAATCCAGTAGTGGACAAACACTGTTAGTGGATCTTCCTAAGGTAGCTAATTAGGCACTCCGATTGGCCAAGCAAGCACTGACCACTGGCATAAGGTTCGAGTTAGGGTTAGGGTTCGATCTGAGGGTCAACATTACTACTACCAAGACAAATACCCCCATTTTAATAATCCACTATCACCCTTTGTCCACCCCTCAAATTCGGGGAAAAAAACGAAATATTTGTCAACAAAAACAATGTTTGTCCGTACGCCACGGGTCGATGTCGTCCGTGCTCCGGCGCGCTGCTGTGCTGCTGCTCCGGCGCGCTGCTGTGCTGCTTGCTGCTCCGGCGTGCCGCTCCGGTGCCGCTCTGGCCAGTCCTAGCACGACCACACTCGACCCGCTCCGTCCGTACACGCTCTCGTTGTTGTCCTTCCCAGTCGGCTCCTCGCTTTCTCCCTCGTTGCACTCAGGGTGCTTGGTCTGGAAAAGAAAATTTCTCGCGCTGAAGGGGTCAACCAGCCCATTCTTCAGCTCGTCGCCACACGCTCCCTCCTCCTTTGATGGCGAAGCCAGGTTACTGAGACAGTACAGCTCCCTCGAGCAAACACACCTAGGGCCGTGTACGTACTGTCCGTCCACCTTTCTGATGGCGTCTGCCTCCGCGCACAAAAGCGAGATGGACATTGCTGTCTACACCGACGGCCAAAAAGGCCCGTGCATCTGAACTTTTGCGCCTGACGCACCAGTGCCGACCCAACTCCACCGCCGCACACGCTTCGCGGCGGGCGCGCAGCAGCAAGAAGGTATCGGTCCGCTTGAGGGTGAGTCTAGCCTTGCTCGCTAGAAAGACCCCCCCCCTCGCTATGGGCTATGCCAAAGCAAAAAGGGAAGGACAAAAAATACAACAAAAGGGCGCGGCCAAAAAAAGGTATACCTCGTCATTTTGCGGCCAAAATCAGGTACATACTTAAAACCAAGTCAAAAATGCACTCCACGTGCGCTGCCATTGGTCCAAAACTCGTTGTACCGGTTTTTGCCTCTTCAAAACCCAGGTATACCTGATTTTGTCTACTCTGCTTGACTTTCACCTTTTTTTTGTCGTTTTTAAGCCAATCAGAGGCCCTTCATAGTTCCACCCTATGCCCCCTATACAAATGCCGACGTACGCGGAGACCCCCTTCTCCCTTCGCACCTCGCACTACACGCCACTCGAGCGACACACACACATACCTGCCTGCATACCTCCGCCGAAATAATACGAGATAGAAGGCTTCCCTTCGGGATTGTGGTTGACTTGGAATACCAGGGGTGTCACAAAAGTTGAGAAGGGAGAATACAGCAGCAGGCGTTCGTTCCTCGTACTATTAATAGCAGCTACTCGTATACGTAGCCACCGGGCGAGCACGCAGTATAGTGGACAGACACTGTTAGTGGATCTTCCTAAGGTAGCTAATTAGGCACTCTGATTGGCCAAGCAGGCACTGACCACTGGCATAGGGTTCGGGTTAGGGTTAGGGTTCGATCTGAGGGTCAACATTACTGCTACCAAGACAAACACCCCCATTTTAAAGATCCACATCACCCTTTGTCCACCCCTCGCACGAAGAGCATGAAAAAAACTCTACTTTGCATTGCAAGGAACGACAGGTTCGTGGGGTGCGTTTTAAACTTGATTTTAGTATGTACCTGTTGCCCCAAACGACCAGGACCTTTTGGCCGTGCCAAACACGTAGTACTCACATCTATTTGAGACAACTTGGAACTTCGAATAGCCATAAGGTGTTTGGATCTGCACAGCCACCACGACGATGAGCTACAGATAGAAGACAAAACCATAAGAGTACGAGAGTAATATATCAAAACCGGTACTTAGTATAATACGAGTACTCATACATATCATACGTACCATGGTACCTGGTACCGAGTACCGAGTATAGTTGCCATACGGCCCCTACGATCGATACCGAAATGGGGGTGCTTCGCTCGCGAGCCGCACCACATGTTATGTGACTACCTGTTCATCTGTTTATATAATACGTGTAATACGTGTGATATGATACGAGACTACAACGGTTTTGTACTCGTACGTGTATCGTAGTCTATACGTATAAAAGACTAAATATTTATACGCATAGCGATTTATCCTGAAATAATTTAATGGTCGTCTTCGAAAAAATATTTGACATAAAATATCGACGGCTCTGAACTGAAATGGTTGACGGAATTTTCTTTAGTTTGTATAATATACGCACGGAAAATAGAATATAGAGCGATCCTTATTTTGTCATATGGTTATTTTATTTCGTTATTTTGTTGTTTTCGCATTTTATGGACACGCCCTGCCCCTATGATAGCTCTAGTTTAGCTCTTTGTCCCATGATACATGCATGTCGACGGGTAGAGAAGCACACACCACGTGATGCACGCCTAGTCTGTCGTTGTATACATTTAGATACGTGAAAAAGCGGCAGCCGTGCGATCGAGGATTTTGTCGAAACTTATATTTGCAAGCTGCGTACATATATCGTAATGATTAATACCAGGTAGTGTCCGATGCAATTAATGGCATATTTATAATAATTTTATGTAATTAACGTGATGGCTTTGGTTGGCTGTTCTTTTTCACTGTGTGCCCGAGGACTGTCATTCCGGCAGCACTTCAGACAGCAGCTGCGTGCTCCATCTTGTTCCCACGCCTACCGTGTGTTTTTGTACAGACAGCACTTCAGACAGTAGTTACGCTGTAGTCGGCAAATTCATTGGTAAAGAGTGGGGGGACGATGCTGCTGTAGTAGTCGAATGGAGATTGCGGGCGTGTAGTTCAGTTTTGGACACCTAACATGCTGTAGGGGTTTTAGGTGTACCTCTTCGGACTGTGTATCCTTTCCCTCCTAAGTGTGCGTGTTCTTTAGGATTCTCTGATGGCTCTAGCACTTTTGTGACCACGGACGCGTGATCTTGCTAGATAGACTTTTTTATTTTTTTTTTTTGTCCATCCCATTTATTATCTTCGCCCTTCCTTTCTCTCTCCTTCCTAGTCGTAACTCAGATCCGGGGTCACAAAGTAGGCTCTCCTCCCTCCTCCCCCACTACGGTTCTTGCCTTGCATTTTTATCGCGAGAAGGTTTCAGCACTTTCTTCCCTCGTCAACTTTCGTCGAATTGTGCTTACCCACGCTACGTACGCGCTCTCGACAGTTGGTGTCATTTGAGAATAAAAATCTCCATACGAGGAGACTCGAACCCCCGACCTCCAACGCTAACAAGCTTCGTGGCTACCAGTTAGACCACCGCGGGGGCGACCGGCTTCTTTAAGGATTAGCAACTGAGACGAGTTTAATGTGAAGATAACAACAACAACAACAACAACAATTAATGGCAGTATTACGAGTATGATATATTTATGTAGCATAGCCAAATTAAAAATTAATAAAGTTATGTCTTGAGTTACGAGTACTATTAATATTAAATAGTATCGTGCGATTTTTCTTGATATGACATTACATACCAGGTACCAGGTACTTATGATAGTAATAAATGAAATCGTGGCCTGGACAATTACAATTCGACAAAATTCGACATTAATTCGTCCCCTGGTGGCTCCCACGATATTCATATTCGCAACAACCTCTGACCCCTGACAGCTGACAGCCCATCATTTCAGTTAGTGCAGTGATCGATTGGTTGATCAATGAGTAGTTAGAGTGCAGCCCCAGTGGACTGAGGATTTGTGGCACAAAACGAGACAACCATTATACTGATGATCTGGGTGATGTTCGACAACATGATACCAAATACGTCGGAACTACCAAACCCATCAAGCCCCTAGCTGCGTGGTTGTGTGTCTGTTTGTGTGTGGGTGTGGGAAGTACCAGGTACTACGTATTTACTTTACTGAGCAGCTCGAGGGGAAGTTGATGTGTGTCTGCTGAAAGCCGACGACATACATACCCATATATAAATATATACGAGAGGCAACACGTATCTGTAGTAGAGGAAAGAGAGGGTTTGCACGGCGACGAACCCAAGAGCTCCACAATCCATCAAGCACAACACCCACCACGTCGGCCACGCTTCCACGGCCAGCCCCGTTTCCATCAACAACACAATTACTAAAAACCCATAACAGGTACCTCGGTATATATACCACAGGTATTTGTTTCCGTGTTGCGATCAGTATTCGCGACGAAAGTCACAGCAGGTGCGCGCGGGGGAGGAGAGCTCGAGAAACAAAACTGGCGAGTACAAACAGGTGGTACAGGTATCTCACAGCGAACGTTAACAGTTTGTTCGCTGGTTCGAATCAAGAGAACGACAACACGCAGAGAGAGAGAGAGCATCATCAGGCGGCGGTTATATACTCGGAGAAGCGGAGCAGCTACGACAACAGCGGTATACCGTACCAGCACACGGCTGCGCTGTGCCTTTCGCTGGTTCGAATCAAGCAAGGAATTGACAACACGCAGAGAGAGCATCATCAGGGGGCTAGGAGGAGCGGAGCAGCTACAGCAGCAGTTTACTGTTGCTGCTGTACCAGCACACGGCTGTGCCTTTCCTTTGGTCGGACCCCGCTCGTTCGTGGAATAGCACGAGCCAGTGCGTATACTTCTGCAGCTTAGGCCCGCCAACGGCGGACCTGTTTCACCTAGTTCATGATGGCTTCCTCGCGTGTGTGCGATAGGCAAGGTGAGAACAGAGCCTCGAGGTCATATTCATAGCAATGATTGATAGCCGTGCGTGCGTGGATCGATGCAAGTATCCTTCCACACAGCAGTGTACTTTTTCAGTGGCAAGACAAAAGACAGACAGGTGCAGCCTTACTTTAGCTATGGTTTGCAGCACGGTGGGAAAAGTGTTCAAGGGATTGAAGTCATAGCTTTTGCGCAATAATACTCCTACCCGTACGTAAGTGCGGTTATTTGTTTTTTGTTCGAATATCGCAAGCATGCCCGAATACAGGGGGGTGGTGTTTATCATGTGGACCACGCTGCAGGCGCCGCTGGCTTGCTCTCTCGTACCAGTACATAGTATAAGTGGCGCGCTCCCACTGCTGCTGTACGCCATCTACTTTGTGCTATTATATACTACTCTGTCCATAAATTTAAGGATAGTTTTTCATGAATATTAGTATACAAAAGGTTCTTATATTTAGGTACATAATGGTACGTATCAAATATAACATACGCTCGCTCGTGTTTCGTAGATGAAATAAATTTTCGCTCATGTTAAAATTAGGCGGTTCCAATTGCCTTTTTTATAATATTAACACCTGTAGTTGATAGTCAGGTTTGCAGCCATCAGTGACCACTCGTACTACCATCTTTCTTCATATGTTTTCATATTTTTTGTCCGATAATGATGTGCATCGTTCAAAAACTTCAACATCGTTTCACGCATAAATAACCGTTACGTTATCCGCAGGGTAAAGAAGCAGAAACCCCAGAGAAACCAAAATAAAAGGAAAATATTACGAGTATACAGCAGTAGTATATACTCCGCGAGTATACGTACCCCGTAACTTTTTTTTCGTCGTTTTTTTGTTGTGTTGTGTGCATAGCATACAGCAGCTGCAGTAGTACAGGACACCCCATGAGAAACAGGCTAATAAGAAAGCCAGGCTGATATTTGAAGGAAAATACTCGTACGAGTAACAAATATGAGAGTCTCGTTATGTTGAAACTAGTGTAGAAAGGACGCTATATCTCAAATAAAAAATCTAGCCTTCTGGCTAGCTTTCCTGTTTCATATTGGGTGTTCTTGACTCTGGATGCCCCCACGAATAAGAAATAACCTACGAACACTTTTTTGGGGGGCGGACGCTACGTACGTAAGAAATCTAGACTAAGAAAGCGTGCTTAACGGCGAGTGTTATAATGAAAAGGGCATTAGTAAAAAATAGGTATACCTACTCGTACGCACTTTGAGCCATTTATAGGTACACTGCGTAATGTACACCGGAAACGGCTTCCGGGCCCGCCTGATATTGGGCCTGCGATCCATTGTACCTACAAATGGTTCAAAGTGCGCAGGTACACCTATTATCGGCTACTCAATGTGCGTATCACCTATTTTTGGCTTCAATTGTACCTATAAATGGCTCAAACGATCACTTTTTGGCAACTGAAATATAGACAGACGGCCACATCAGATGCCAGGACTGTTAACCAGCCGACCGTACCAGTACAACCACTGACACTGCGGAGTTATCACGCATTACCTACTCGTACAAGCGAGAAGTCGTATCGCGATCAATGCATACGTATTCAGTACGGCACCCCTCCTACGCACACATATAATACGATGCGGAAAAACAACAATGAGTGTTTCCATGCCGTTATGCTGAAAGTACAATATACATACTGTAGTGCAGTATATTGTAGGAGAAACTTTGATAATATACGTGTACAGAGTAATACCATACGGTTACGAGGGGGTCTAAG
The DNA here is from genome assembly GCA_008828725.1 of Saccharina japonica. NCBI lineage: Eukaryota > Phaeophyceae > Laminariales > Laminariaceae > Saccharina > Saccharina japonica. The sequence goes on from MEHQ01003472.1 coordinate 32,672, forward strand.
TTACACAGCCGCCGTTGGCGTGGGCCGGAACAACATTCCATACATAGCAAACGTGGGTGGATGTGTGGCCGTCTGTCTATATTTCAGTTGCCAAAAAGTGATCGTTTGAACCATTTATAGGTACAGTTGAAGCCAAAAATAGGTGATACGCACATTGAGTAGCCGATAATAGGTGTACCTGCGCAGTTTGAACCATTTGTAGGTACAATAGAGCGCAGGCCCAATATCAGGCGGGCCCGGAAGCCGTTTCCGGTGTACATTACGCAGTGTACCTATAAATGGCTCAAAGTGCGTAGGTATACCTAATTTTGGCTAATGCCCTAATAAAAAATACGACACTGAAAGTTTTATATATATTAATCTATGCTCAAGGTTAAAAGCAAGGCAAGAACCGTAGTGGGGGAGGAGGGGGAAGAGCCTACTTTGTGACCCCGGATCTGAGTTACGACTAGCTAGTTACGACGTTACGACTATTAATTATTAATACGAGGAAGGAGAGAGAAAAGAAGGGCGAAATAAATAAATGGGATGGACCAAAAAAAAAAAAGTTGCTCAGAAAAATGGCGCCGTACGTATAAGATCTAAATATTGCTCAGGTTACGTATACGTATGATATGTATCTGGTACCTGGTAGGTGTTTTGGGTTGGCGGGCCCGTACTACTGCTGTAGCACCGGACGCATAATAAGAAACATAAAAGCTAGTCCAGGCTGGATTTCCTATCTGAGAGCGGGTGGGTGCGTTCTAAACCATAACTTTATTAATACGAAGTAGAACGAGACTCCCGAATTTCACATGTGTTCTTGTAAACCACAGCCTGTCGCTCTTGTGGTGCTTGATTTTTTTTATGTAATACATATCATAGATGCCTTGTACGTCCTGTATTCGATCTGAACTGGTTTCACAGGTAGCAGGTACCGACACATGCCTTCCGACGCATGCTACGATAGAGGTGCACTATGTTTTTTCTGAGCTCCTAACTTGAGGAGCTGCATACCACTCTGAAAAAAAAAATTGGAGGAAAATAAAAGTGCTTGGCCGGATGCGAAATCTCATGACCGAAGTATACTCTGAAACATTATTCATCATAACAATGGAAGTCCGACGAATTTGGAACGATTCAGCCAAAAAGTGCTACCTCTACCGTAGCACGCGTCTTCCTGGTACTGGCAAAACACTACAAAGCGCAGACAGCAGGCATGCTTTTGATTTATTAATAGTTTGTCAGCGAGAAACTACGACCGCTGTTGGAGGACAATACGTACTATAATTATGCCCCCATGACCTTATCGAGAAATTACTATACGCCACAACAGCACCAGGACATTATTATATGCTGCATTAAGAGAACTGCACAGCAAGTACTATTAGCCAGGGATGAGAATTTCCCGGTAGCGGTAATTCCCTAAAATTAATAGGGCCCGAGGTAGCTAGCCCGAGGTAATATTTTCCTTGTGAGTAGAAATTACGTATGTCCCCTATCCCCGGGGCTAACAGCTCCTTATATTATGGAACTCCCCGATCTTATTTTTAGGGCGATTGCCAAAATCAGGTACACCTGTGGTCACTTTGGTGCCAAAAACAGTTACACTCTAAAATCAAGTGTAAATCACGCTTCAGGAACCCTCCTATTGGCCAGCCTCACATCGTACCTGATTTTGGCTCGAAAGGGGCCAGGTGGCCAGGTACACCTGAGTTTGTCTACTATTAATATGCCTAGCTTTCAACTGAAATTGCCGTTTTTTTAGTCAATCAGAGGTCATACGTACACTGTCTTCTGTACGGACACGAAGACATCACCACACTACGTACATACGACCCGCCACAACGACTACAGAACGTATCATACGCGCACATACAGCAAAATGGACCTGCAACGACTACAGAACGTATCATACGCGCGTATTATACCTGGTACAATAGTACGGAAATACACGTCGTAGGATTGAGTGTGATCACGTAATCAATGAAAGCATACGACAGATATTAATACCCGTACCAAGGGCGCACAAAAAAAAAAGTTATCGACACCACACCCCCCCCCCCNAAAGGGCGATTGCCAAAATCAGGTACACCTGGTCACTTTGGTACCAAAAACAGTTACACTCTAAAACGAAGTGAAAAACGCACGCCACGAAAGGTGTTTTTCAGGACCTTTTGGCTGTGAGAAATAATCAAACATACTTTTGAGTTTGCGCCTGAACAGCAGAATGATAGCGAATGTGTGTGTGTCCTCCAAACTCTTGATAAATGTTGTATGTTATTTTCAGTACGGGCAAGAGGCGGCACAAAAAAAAAAAAAAACGACACCACACACCTAGGAAGGTCAGAATGAAAAACAAACCGGATCGCTGTGATCACAGGACGAAATGAGCAAAAACCATTTTTTTTTTCGTTTTTTGTTCCCTTTTTTAACTTGGTTTTAGAGACCCCCCCTATTTTTTTTTCGCTGGTCGGGGGGGGGGGGGATGTACTAATGTTGTGCACGGCCGTAGTCATATGACCATAGACCCGGGGGGGGTAATTAAAAAAAAACTTGACTTATTGTTTTCTGGGATCACAACGGTCCGGTTTCTTCCCTCCAATATGGGGGGGGGGGGGGGGGGGATGCTGTTGTAGTCGAATGGAGATTGCGGGCGTGTAGTTCAGTTTTGGACACGCATACCCTGCTGTAGGGATTTTAGGTGTACCTCTTCGGACTTTTGTATCCTTTCCCTGCTAAGTGTGCGTGTTCTTTAGGATTCTCTGATGGCTCTAGCACTTTTGTGACCACGGGCTGTGATCTTGCTAGAACAGACTCTAGGGATTATCAACTGAAACGAGTTTAATGTGAAGACAACAACAACGACAATCCAGATGCTTTTAAGTTTTACTCCATCACCTGTCCTCGCACACCTCTTCTTATATACCATACATAGCTACAAATAGTAGAACCACTCTATCACGTCAACTCGTCGGAACACTATACCTGGTACGTTTATCTTAAACTGTTTAATTTTAATTTTAATTTTAATTTAATTTTAATTATTTCTCCCCCCACAAATAGACACACACTTCCTGAATTCTACAACAACCTCAGATTGTGCCCCCCTCATACGGGATGTACATCCTACATGAGGACATATAAAACCCGTAAGTACGCGCGATCGAAGTATTACACTCAGCTAGCAAATATGAGCTTCGACGAAATCCTCGAGCTCACAGCTGTTGTTTAAAAAAAAAAAAAAATGGTAAATAATATGCGATTATCGATGGGAGAAAAGGGACCGGACGAACTCTTAAAATGCACTGATGTACTGCTGTAATATTACTTATGTACTGCTGTAATATTAACCCTCCACCATCAGCATGGCACCAAGAACGGAGACTGCCCTGTATTATTCATCTCTTCATCGGGCAATGCATGCCACACGGCGCACGGCAGAGAGGGGTGGAGGCTTATCTTCTGAGACTGAGCTCCGGGGGTCTAATATCTCACCCGAAATACGAGTGAATGTCAAAGAGTTCTCTTCGCGCTGCCCGACGAACGTTTCTCTGGACTATTAATAGTCACGTACTACTGCTGTAGTCCTATAAAGCACATACGCTATTGATAGTAAAAGCATCATACAAACCGGTACTTGCTCAATTGAGTAGCTCAACCGATCAGAAAACATTGAGCCACAAAGTTGCACCACCTACTGAGAACCGTGGGATTGCTCCATGTTGTCAACAATAACAGCGTGGTCGATAGCCCTCGCTCTCGAGTGTGCCGCCTCCCCGTACGTATGTAGTAAGGCGTAGGGGTCGTCACGTACGCATTTTTATATGTTGTATATACTCGTACGCATTTTCACGGGCCCAACGAGCACTCTGTATCCAACTTTGACGGGATTCCCTCACAAGGTTAGGGGACCCCTTTCGAGCTTCCTGAAGCGTCCAGCATATATATATCCATGCATGTGTATATACATATGCTGTCCACCAACAAACACAAGTTGGCCACGGTTACCATGGCCCTGGTGCGCTCCTAGCGACTGCTACCTGGTATACAATAGACTAGTGCTATACCAGGTATGTACCGTAGGTGTCCGGACTACAGCAGCAGCACGCTAACTGCTGCACGTCTATATGTGGAGATCCAAGTTTGTTTCTTTGTTGTATACCAGGTATCTTATGCTTACCAGGTATCTTATGCTGTAGCTTCGTATTGAAAAATCCTCATTTCCCCCCCTCGCCTACTTGAGTACCAAACTACTCGTACCACTGCTGCTGTAGGACCGAATTGTGTTCACCGACCTTTTTTTTTCGGACTCCTTGCGCGAGTTCGAAGAGTGTATCCGTGTACCGGTTATAACTTAAGTGTATCAAAGTTCAATTTGAAACCGACAATGACCACCACGACCACGCCTCTAAAAGAAGTACGCGTACGAGGGTAGGCGCCCCCCCCCCCCCCCCCCCCGCGCGCGCGCGCGCCTCCGTGATGGGCCACCGGGTTGGCCGGTCAAGGTTCTCTGCGATTGGTGTTATCACCACGTATGTACAATATTTATGTATATACGAGTATGTATCATATATATATGGACGGCTGAAATTCGACTCATCGAGCAGCATGCCCCCAGAACAATGACATACACTGATGATGTCTATTAATAGTATGCATGGTGAGAGATTTTGTCTTTATTTGAAACAATAAAAAGGAACCAATCGCTGAGAGCGCCTTCGTGGCGTGGGTAGGCGGAATCCGACGCAAGTCGACGAGGGAAGAAAGTGCTGAAATCTTCTCGCGATAAAAAAGCAAGGCAAGAACCGTAGTGGGGGAGGAGGGAGAAGAGCCTACTTCGTGACCCCGGATCTGAGTTACGACTACTCGTAGGGAGGAGAGAGAAAGGAAGGGCGAAGATAATAAATGGGATGGACAAAAAAAAAACAAAAAAAAATGGTCCAAAAGCACCGGGTACTACTGTATTTACCGCTTTGCTCGTACTATCATGCAGCAAAAAACAAAAAGAGTATTATTATTATAGAGGCGGCAGTCATGATGCCGACTGCGACAAGTTTTCAAAAGTCGCCCTATCTCCTATCTATTGTAGGTATTGTAGTATGTCCTTGACCGAACGTTCCGGCAACCTATACAAAGCGTCAGTACCTTGATGCATGATGGATGGACAGACATATCTCCAATGATGTGGGTCCCTGAAGAACTACTTGTAGCATACGTACCAGAGGTACTATTTTTTGGGGACCATAGTAAATAGGACCAAATACTGTTAGAAAAAATAGTAAAAATATTGAGGTTTTGTGTGTACCGTACATCCCTATTTACTACCCCCCCCCCCCTGTAACACATGCAGTAGTACATACAGTAGCATACACACAAACGCATATTATATACCACCCAGCGGGTTCAGAATGGCTTTGCACCATTTTTCGGCGATCTTCCTTCAGTGATTGGCTAAAATCCTGATGTTTCGGGATTTTTTATTTGTCACATCATAATGCACACACACGCAACACATCTGCACCTGCCCGCCCCGCTTGGCACCCTCATCCCACACCGACCTGTGATCCAGCACCCGGACCCTAAGCCATCCAAACTGGTGCTGTGTGACCTGGGTATATAATTATATAGCCGCCGCCGGCTCGGCCCATCAAGCACCCTGCCCCCACGCTGTCCAGAATCGACGGCCGGCCGTGGCCATCAAACAGTTTTGCCGAATACTCTGGAAGTGGTAAGTGGCATTCAAAGAGCAGGGCGGGGGGGTGATGGGGGGGGGGGGCAGACTCACACCGATAGCGTGGGGATATGGAGCTTGGATGTAAATTAAGGTTTCGAACAGAAAAAACCGAGTATGTGATGGAGTACGTACGTGATGGGAAGGAAGAAGCATGGGCAGCACATGCATGGAGTAGATGAAGCTCAATCCGCGGACGTTGGTAGGTATACGAAGAGAGGGAGGAAGGAGTAGACTTTTGTGCTTTGTGCAGCGAGGACTCTTTTTTGTTGCTTTTTCGTGGTTTGCTTTTTTCGACGTGCTTATTACATGAATGAGTGATGAACGATGAAGCTCATGGTGCCCTTTGTCGGATGGCAAGGATGATGATACAGCAAGATACTATTAGTAGTAGTACAGTGGTAGTAGATCAACTTGTCGAACAAGGGGTATTGCTCTCCTGCATATACCTGGTATGTATATGTTTTATGGGGGATTGCTCTCTAGAATCCCCCATATGTGTCCCCTACACACATTTTACTCTAATATGTCCAGCAGTGTACAAGATACTCGTCGGGTTCATCCGGCTGCATTCCAAACTGATCGTATCGAAAACCGGTACGGCAGCAGTAGTACAGCAGCAGTAGTTTTCGGCTGTTTTTCGGCTGTGTAGCCGTAAGAACAAAGTGTCGACAGTGACGACATCCAGCTGTTACAAGTACCATTAACTTTTATCTTGTGCCAGGTACGACGTATTTCATACTGTACCTTGGTACTAAAAAGTTTTTTTGTTTACAGAACCAGCTGGACCGTTTCGCATGCCCCTAAAGTAACAAGTGGTCTCGCATCTCCCTTGCTCGCTCCACCACAGCAGAGTGAAAAATGTTGCTTTCGCATCTCTTGCCGCTCACCCCAGTCGCAGCATGTACCCTGCCCCCTCAGCGATACCTCCCGCCATGTAGCGCGACACAGACTACGTTCCAGCAGCGTATCCGCCGGCACGCAATCCACCGACATGCTGTAGCAGTAAACCTTTACCTCGTACATACGTCTTTCCGTTTTGCACTACTTGAAGTACATAACAGCTGCGATGAAAGCATCGTAGAATTGTACGTGCGGTCGGCATACTTATAGAGCTTAGGCATCGAGTATTGCCACCTTATAGGGGTGGTGGCTTATTTTCTGAGCCCCTCACATGAGGGGGGGGCTCACTATCTCACCCGAAGGCATGAGCTTCGAAGAAGCTTGTTAACGCAGCCCGACCAACATATACACAGCAGTATGCGCTACTGCTGTAGTCTTGATACGGGAAACCATAGCCAATAGTAAATAGGGACCTACGGCACACACAAAAACCTCTATATTTAAACTATTTTTACTATTAAAAACAGTATTTGGTCCATTTACTATGGTCGCCCGTAAATAGAACAGACACACTGCAGCAGTACAGGACACCTACTGCTGTACACAGTAGTAAGAAACAGGCTAATAGGAAAGCCAGGCTTAGATTCGAAGAATATTTTTAATAATTTTGGGAGTCGTTATCTTGAAATTATAGTGTAGAAGGCACTCTCTCTCGAATATGAAATCCAGCCTGGACCAGATTTTCTGTGTCTTGTTAGGTGTCAAAGCACTACAGTAGTACTACTTACTGTATGTATAAAAGTATCGTACTGCCCCGAGCCCTGGAACAAAGCCAGGGCAAGGCCAGAAAAAGTCGAGCCAAAAAATGTGCAACCGCTACAGCAGTGGGAGAAGAAAAGCCCAACAAAATGAAATTATATTTCTATATATATGCAGTGCATGCTCGCAAATCCCCCGCGGAAAAAACGAAGCCACACCGCGGTGCGACCTGTCATTTCTAAGACTGGCCGTACTTTATTTCGGCCCCCGGTGACGCCTCGGCAGGGGGGTTGTGTACTTCCATCCCAAGCTCGACTTCCACAGCACCCATCTCCTGCGAGGCTACGCGAGGGGTAGGAGTAATATTTGCGGGGGACCATAGTAAATACCATACGAAATAGGGACCTACGGTATACACAAACACCTACCATTCTGTCCAGAAATATAAGCACCGCTATTATTGAATATTTATGTACAAAAGGTGCTTATATTTATGGACAGAGTGGTATATACTTAGACGCATGCTACGATAGAGGTGCGCCTTGTTTTTTCTGAGCTCCTCACTTAGGGAGCGTCATAACTCACCAAAAAAAAGGACTTTGGAGGAAAATAAAAGTGCTGCGGGATGAGAAATATCATGACCGGAGTATACTTGAAACATTCTTCGTCACAAAAACGAAAGTCCGACGAATTTGGGTTAAGGAGCCCGATCGTTCAGAAAACGATTCAGCCAAAACGCGCTACCTCTACGGTAGCACGCGTCCTTACCTACATTTACGAACAACATTTGGTCCTATTTACTATGGTCCCCCGTAATGGCACAACTGATGTGTGTGCTGTGTCTCCTCGGGTGAGGGACTGTTGAACCCCCTACCCCCAAAACAAGCGACAGTTTGAGAGATGTTGTGAGCTACGTAGGCTCCATACACAAGCAAACGGGCTTGCAAATATGATTTGGACACGTGCCACGATATAGAGGTACGAGCACTTTTTGGCTAGATGGTCGGGCGCGTTAAACCTTAAATCGTCGGACGTTCATTATTGTATTGAAAATATTGCTCGTTGTTGTGTATCCCCAGGACCATGGTAGTATTGTTCATCGGTTAGCACTTTTAGTTTCCTTCAAAATCAGGTTTTGGGGTGAGGTATAGCGCCCCTCAAGTAACCACCCTTATAAGTAAGGCAAAAACATGGTGCAGCACCTGCATGCAGGCATGCGTCGGTTGTGCAATAGTTACACATCCGAGTTGCAAAATATGTTGAGTGCGTCGTACGTACTCGTACCTAACCCTAACCTGGATTGCTAGCAGGGTAGGGTCTTGCCTGTCGTATATGGAATTGCATTGCCTGCTCTGCTTACTGCACTGCAGCGTAGTATCTCTGTGTCGGAGTTTTGTGGCCACCAAAACTGGTATCATACCTCTCTAGGATGAAGAATCGGCACGGACACTGACTGTGTGTGCTGGATGTCGACGGGTAGAAAGGAAGGTTTAACGGGAAGAACACACACACACTCGTAGGTCCTCACAGCAGTTGAGGGGCGCCGTCAGTGGAAAAAGTTTGGGCTTAACATTGTCAAGGAGCTTACAAATGCAACCAACCCCTACCTCGCAACCCGGCTCATATTTGTAGGCGCAACCCGATGATCAGTCCCGTGGGCTAGAGGCAAATATTCGTAGTAACAAATGCTTCGTGCATGCGTAAAAACATGAATGGATTCCGAAACACAATCAATCGTAAACTTCGACTGCTGATAATATGGGATTGCAAGACACAGGTAGTGGTCGTGAAACACGAATGAATGGAATTGCAAATATAACATTGTAAAACACGAATGGAGGAATGAACGGATGAATTGAATAATATTGCAAAGGCGCTAGAATATTCTAGTTCCTCCTACGAGGAGCCCCGTCGACCCAAACGTATCACCCCCCTACGGCATAAATACACCCACGACATGAGTACACCCACCCCCGGGGCATGAGTCCCCCCTCAGCTGGGCTTGGAAACAACTTATCCACGTGTCTTTTGCTCCGTTTAGCCCCGTTGGAGTCGTTGTAGTCCGATTCCAGACTACTTCCACCGTACCAAAAGCCCCGCAGTGTACTTCGTACAAACATGAAAAATACGTCCGACATGAGATTTGAGTTCTCCCGATCTGTCGATACTCCGCTTTGCAAGCTGCGTGATACCCGTCTCGTGTAGTGTGTGTATTGCAGAGTACAGCTCGCGCGCGGCTGGTGGGCCCGCAGGCGGTCCGGCCCCAATGATGGTCCTCGATTTTGTTTCGTGCAATCGAAACTTCGTTTGATGAGGCGGGAACTCGTTTAGGTTTGAAGTGGTGATGGCTTCGATTGTTCGAACAAGTGAGAGCGTATTAACTACGAGTAATAGAGCTGTGAATCGGCACGACTTAAGTCGCCAATTAGACATTTGCGGGACTACTACTACTGCTGTTGTAGTAGTTGTTATTGTCGTAGTCGTTTCCCGGAGGCGCCGACTATCCGAATCAACGGGTTTCCATAACTATAGGAAGGATTGTTGAATGCGGGAAACTATTGTATGTTTATTTTTGGGAGCGGGACCCCCTTTTCGGCCGGCTTTTCCAGCCGAGTTTGTCGACAAACGGCACTTTTACCGATTCGGTATTAGTAGTCGTGAAATCCTGCCGGCTCGCATACTACCTATTAATAGTAGTAACAGTATGACCCACAACTTCTTGAGACGAGAAACAAAAATGCGTATGATATCGATTAATGTCGTCTTACAGGGGTGGTGGCTTAGTTTCTCTGAGCTGTCCTCACATGAGGAGGAGCTCAATATCTCACACGAAACATGATCTTCGAAGAAGTTTGTTCGCGGCAACCCGCGACTGACATTTCTTGTATATTGCTGTTTAATAGTCCAAATACACAAGACGCGTGCTGCGATAGAGGTATACCTTTTTTTGGCTGAAACGTTTTCCGCATGATCGGGCTTTATAGGACTGGAGTCCCGTTTTGGGGACAAATTACTTACAATTAGAGGGGTTTGTCCCCATAAAGGGACTGCAGTTCTTAAGGGGAAACCGTCGGGCTTTTCATTCTTGTAAAATGCAATATTTTTCATTGTATTACTTATTACATGATCATGGGATTGTTAATCGGTTAGGTATCAATATAACTTTTATTTTCCCTCAAAATCGATATTTGGGTGTGAAGTGTGGAGCTTCTCAAGTGACCACCGCCTCAAAATGCATGGTGCGCCTATATATCGTACGAGCAGACGTGACAAAATGTGCTAGTACTACAAGTACAGGACACCTACCGTAGTAAGAAACAGGGTAATAAGAAAGCCAGGCTAATATGTAGAGGGAAATATTTCATTTTAGGAGTCGTTATCCTGAAATTAGTGTAGAAAGCACTAAGAAATCCAGCATTTGTGTTTCTTATCAGGTGTCCTGTACTTTATTATTATAGTATAATTCTAGCCGGTAGCTGCTCACTTGAGGAGCTCAGCTCGGTCAGATTTTGTTTTCCCCAGAAGGCAAAGAGTTCAACCCCTTCCGTGGAATGAGTCTATTAATAATCATACAAATACCGTAACACAACCAAGAAACATTTGTTAGTGATAGTGAATCTTCCTAAGATAGCTATTTAGGCACTCTGGTTGGCTACGTAAGGGTATGTTATACGCGGCTCGATCAACTTGAGGTCTTTCCCAGCCACACCATCTCGAGTCAACCTACGTAGAGTATTTCCAAGCACAGCAACCAAGCCGGCCGAGTCTACCTAGAGTCTTACTAAGCACAGCACCCCAGCACTCGCCACTGGCATAGGGTTCGAGAAACATTATCGGGCCATAGTACTATTACGGGGGGGGCCATAGTAAACACTAGTAAATAGGACCAAATACTGCTGTTGGTAAAAATAGACAAATACAGAGCATTTTGTCTGTACCGTAGATTCTATTTACTACGTCACCCGTAATAAGAGCAGAGAACTGCTACTACTACTACTACTACTACTACTACTACTACTACTACTACCTCTACTACTACTACTACTACTACTAACTGCTGTATCCCTCGAGGCTGGGTAATTTTACCAACATCCCCTAGTCCGTGCTGTGCTACGAAAGACGCAGTGTTATTCGAGGAGTGCATGCCAAGTTTCACTAATTATTTTATACACAACTGTTCGTTTCCGAAAGCACGTGAGACGAGAAGGATCTCGATTGGGCCACGAGAAAGCTCAAAAGACCCATCAGAGGGGTGTATCTGGAAACACCGATGGTGGATCTATCCTATTCGCGATGGGGCGGCTACACCCACCCTTCACCTTACTTGTGCGGGTGGGGTGTTGCCACTGCTTTATCCCACACTAACTGTGAACAAAGAGCTTGCTCGAAGATACTGATGCATTCTATTAACAATCAGAAATTTACTGGCACTACTCCTGCTGCTGTAGATTTTCAGCTTGCAATACAGTAGTATCCAAAACTACAGTATTATAATATGGGTTACTTTGCAAAGGAGATCCGCGGGCCCGTATACAATCGATAGCCCTACTTAAGCCCCGTGCCAAGCCAAAGCAGGCGCTCTTGTTAACTACATATTACTCTCATCTGTAGTGGGCAAAATAAGCATATAGGTTTTAGTATAGGTGGGACATGCCGATTTGACCGCTCTTGAATCCCGAATGCTCTTGTCTTGCGTGCTCTTAAATAGGGGTCCCCACTACTGTATTCGCTTTTGGTATACAGTGGGTACGTTCCTGATTTAAGAGCGCCCCGTGACAAGCCAAAACAAGCGCTCTTACCTACACATGTTTATTATTTGTAGTGGGCAATAGATATATTTCTAGTATAGGCGGGACATGCCGATTTGACCGCTCTTAAATCCCTACCTCGTGATGTTCTTTTCTTGGACCCTCTTCAATCGGGGTACCCCCCATTATTTTGACAGAGCGACAGCCAAACGAGAGGATACTGGGCTGGCATTCTGTGTGTTGTAGTGCCATCTCATCTTTCATACGACGCAGTACCTCCTAAAAAAGACAAAAGTGTATTGGTTCTATATTGGTCTGAAGAATACATGCCTTGCACATTGTCGGAAGGCTATTCGCCAGTCGTGAGTCGTACCGGACGTTTGCTACGATAGGAGCGGTGGCTCTTTTCGGCCGTTACAATTATGACTGACTAATAACGACTTCGTTTTAGCGACTATTAATAGTAGCGACTATTATTAATAGTGGCTATTAATAGTAGCGACTATTAGTGGCTATTATTAATAGCGACTATTAATATTAGCGACGAATACGTTTTGACTAATATTCCTGGGAACCAAAACGTAGCATAGTAAATAGGACCAATTATTTTTTTCATCAAAAAAAGGAAAATTTAAAAGTTTTTGTACCGTAGGTTCTATTTACTACTGCGACTACTACTACTACTGTATGTTCCCCCGTAACAGTAGTATACTCCTCACCTAAAGAACTACCCGGTGCTATCATACGCATTCCATTTGCGTTGCACAATTGTGTTCGTTGTGAACATAGAGGCCGCGCGGGATTGTTTATCAGGTTGAATGTAGGGTTTTGAAGGCTTCGTACTTTCTCGCGATCAGTTTTGTGTAGCTTACTTGACAGTATGGACGCCCAGAGCAAAACGAAAAAAGAATAACGCTACGTACGTACCTCTCTCGTAGCATGTGACATCGTAGAGTCACAGAATTTAGAACAGGGGAACGAAAGACTAGAGCTACTCGTACGGTAGAGGGGGGTATTCTAACACCACTACCCATGATTTTCACTGTATCATATGCCACCTTAACGCCACTGGGGCGAGTGGCTCTGTACCTAACCGCAAATAGGAAATAGGACGCACACGAATAAGCTGTTGTTGTCGCAGAGTAGCAAGAATACCATGGGGGTGCATGTCGCGAAACTGTACGTACGGAAAGCTTGAAAGACCTGATTGAGACCGTCGAGAAAGAAGGTCGGTCACGCTTGGCCGAGCGGCTCTCGTCGGCTAAAACAAAAGGACACGAGAGAGACCCCCTTACCGTCCTATAGCACCAGTCGAAAATACTCGAGTCTCACGTTTCAACCCGGGCAAGGACGAAACGGTTAACCCCATAAGGTTTCTTAACGGAACCATAAAACGGACACCCTACTTGAATGTAGGGCACAACGGAGTCGTACGTAGCACGTCGTACGTAGCACGTCGTACTTTATTTCGACGCGTGCTACGATAGAGGTGGAGGTATACCGTTTTTTGGCAGAATCGTTTTCGGAGTGGGCTATTAAAGGCTCCTTAACCCAACATCGTCGGAATTTTATTACGGTGATGTAATATTTTTCGTTGTATGCTCAGACCATGGGGTTGTTCATCGAGTACGTATAAAGCACTCTTTCATTTTCCTCCAAAATCAGTTTTTTACTTGTTAATAGTAATAGTATAGAGCTCCTCACGAGAGAAGCCTCCGAAAAAAAAAACATGGGGCACCTCTATATCTCAAGGTAACATGCGTCATTGGCGGGAGTTTACGGGGGGCTGCACGGTTCGGTGCTTGATGTACGAAGGTGTGCGCACACACGCCAGGTGCGGTAGGAAGCGGCGGAATAATTATAAAGAGCAAACCGTATGCCACGACGGTGTCATATGTCAGGTAGCAGAGGAGGTGCCTACACACATATATATACCCTCCTGGCTATTTCCTGTTTGGCAGTTGGTAAGCGCCCGACCAATCGCGGTACGTTCGATACATATATATATATATATATAACCTAAACGAAACGAGTTTGATAAATGCACCGGAGTGCAGTATTGGTAGTACCCGCTACCAGACAAAAATCATCCCTCCATGTGGTCCAGGCAAACAGCGAACATACCTACCCGGTGGACGATTCCACGGCCTTTAGGTATTGGGCACATACCAGTGAAGGTTTGTGTTTGTTTATGTGTCGGTTGCCAGTTCGACTTTCTTCCAACTTGGTTGCCAGTTCTTCTTTCTTTCAACTCAAGGGCTTTTTGGACAACAAGCCGTGGCCACAGGGTGTCGTCCCTTCTCCACTCGCTTCTTGCTTTACTTTCCCTGGCGACTATTTACTATAAATGCAAATTGGATTGCAACGACACAACAATATAGTTGGTTGTCCCTTACTTAACCCTCACAGAACCGGAGTCCCGTTTTGGGGACAAATGACTTAGAATTTGAGTGGATTGTCCCCAAAACGGGACTGCAGTCCGAAAAGGGATAAGGATCTCCGTCAGCCTAAACGTGCCCCCACCGTTACCGAAATGGCCATATCAGAAAACAAATCTATAATTACAAGAATTCCATTTGCCATCGGACAATGCGGTGCATCTCTTTTTTCAAACATACTACACATACGAGTACACCTATCAATCATACCTGGAGACGTGACCAACTTATACCAATACTAATGCAGTCCCCCCTTATGAATGCATTTACCGACTCCCAACCGACGTTTCACCAATCAAATCTGAATGGGTGACGTGTACGCGAGCCTTTCGATATCTTCATATGTCATCCAATAGCAAGAGAGTCCGCCTCATAAACGGTTCTTAGCAGGATGCGGCTCATGCGTTCATGCGACTCGCCGAACACCTCACGGTGCTTCGCGCTTTGTGCAACCGAATGTCTGCCTGGTCGGTAAAAGCCCGACTTGCCCCGTCCCGGCTTAGAAGGGATGCGAGGGTCTTTGATCATATGACTACGGCCATGGCACACCATGAGTACAACCCCCCTCTTCCCCCCCTATCGATCCATAGCTCCCACCCGGCTCAACATGTTTTGCCCTCCTGACACCCCGTGTAGCCTTTGCTGACCCAAGGACGCAGGAAACATATCACCGCCCATGTTTGAGAAGAGCATATGAGAGTATAGGTATTCGGCGGGGACGCGCAGCTGGGCACCGTCACCTCATTTACTCACGCCCGTACCATGTATATATATGCCATTGTGTTATGTCCCTGGTGGTCTGTGTCCTTTGAGGAAAAACGGAAATGTACCACAACACCCCTGTTTCACGAATTCTGCTTTCTCTATTGGAAAAATATTTCATTTGTGCTGCGTAGAATTCACTTTTTTCAAGCTAGCCTTAGATTTTCCTATAAATAAAATAGTATCCTACGAAGTATACCCCCTAGGTACGGTGGAGTCAGAATCATGCACACAACAGTACGATGTTACGCATTGCCCTAGTAGACGCGCGATCGATAGGTAGTGTGGGCTTTGAGACGAGCGAGGGCAGCAGGCAGTCACAAAGGAGACACACCTCGTCAGTACACCGCACCATGGCTCGAGTGGCGTTTAGCCCCTCTGCGGGACGCGTTCACCACGATATACAGGTAGTTACGTTTGGGCCAAATCCGTTTCTGGTCGACGGGGGGGCTTCTAGACCGACACCCATGCGTGCTACGATGGAGACATATATTTTCGGCAGAAGCATTTTCGGAACGACATGGAGTCCTTAACCCAAAATAGTCGGGATTCCATTTTTGTGTTGGGGGATTTGGCACACATGCTCGTATATACGATATAGAGGTGCCTCATGTTTTTTTTTCTGAGCTCCTCACACGAGGAGAGCTCCGAACATCAACGGAAAAAATAGGTTTTGGAATAAATTGAAAGTGCTACCCGATGTCTACTATAAAAAATATTGCAACACCACAAGTAAGAATGGAACAAGTCCGACGAGTTGGGGTTAAGGAGGCTTTAATGGATCGTTCAGAAGACGTTTCAGCCAAAAAAAGGTATACCTTTATACCTCTATCGTCACATAACTACGATAAAGGTGCACCGTGTTGGTTCTGAGCTCCTCACTTAAGGAGCGCCGTACCTCACCGAAAAAAATGATTTTAGAGGAAAACGAAAGTGCTGCCGGATGCGAAATCTCGTGACCGGAAGTGTACTCTGAAACATTATTCGTCACAAAAAATGAAAAGTCTGACGAATTTGGGTTTAAGGATCCGGATCGTTCAGAAAACGATCCAGCTAAAAAGTGCTACCTCTACCGTAGCACGCGTCTATCGTAGCACACGTCTTTGGTTCGTCGTATTAACCCTTTTAGGACTGCAGTCCCGTTTCGGGGACAAACCACTCTACTTCTAAGTAATTTGTCCCCAAAACGGGACTACAGTCCTATAAGGGTTAATTAAGTCCATGGGATTGTTTGTCGGGTAGCGTTTTTTTTCCCCCTCCAGAATCAGTTTTTTGGGTTTGGGTATATATATAGCGCTCCTCGAGTGACCAAACCACCCTCAGAAGGATAATGGTTTACCTCTACAGTAGCATGCGCCCAATCGGCGTGTGTGTTTACAGTCGGTTTTGGTAGTACAGAACGAGGCGACGGGATTGGCCATCGCGTTTATAACTATAATAACCCTTTTGTAACCTCAGAGGTGAACATTGACGATACAAAAGTGACAGTTTCAGAAACGGCCACTCCGTGATTTGGGGGAAATGGTACCAATCGGCTTCCGAGTTGCAACGCCAGGAGTCGTACGGCACGGGCGGGCGTAACGTGCTCCTATCCGTACTGCTGGATGCTAACGTTGCTCGGAGCCGGTGACGCATGCTACGATAGAGGTGCACCATGTTTTGTCTGAGCTCCTCACTTAAGGAGCGCCATACCTCACCGAAAAAACGATTTTGGAGGAAAATAAAAGTGCTGCCGGATGATAAATATCATGACCGAAGTATACTATTAAACATATTTCGTCACAAAAACGAAAGTCCGACGAATTTGGGTTAAGGAGCCCGTTCGTTCAGAAAACGATTCAGCCAAAAAGTGCTACCTCTACCGTAGCACACGTCCGGTTGATGACGCCAAAGGTATCAATGCTGTGGTCGCTATATCTTGTACTCCTTGAAAGGGGACCCAACGGGGTTTAAGAGATGTTTAGTTTCTTGGATACAGGTTTTGTGTGTTGATAGAGACCTCCTATGCTGTGATCAAGTGAGGAGCCTCAGCAAACTTGCATGTGCACCCCTAAAAGGTAAATAGCATGCATGCTTGTCTAGGAGCTTCAGAGGTGCAATAGCTCGACCGTGCACACGGCAACGGTTGCAACATCGAGCACACGAATTTACCTCAATCTTCAGGCTGCTGGAGGAGAGCGTGCGTCTGAACTGCACCGTAAGAGGCTGTAGGACACACGCATGCGCAGCGTGGTAATATTCGTACGTAATGCCGAACTCTCTTCCCAGTGTATAGTGGCTTGATACGAGCGCCGTCGTCGTTTTGATTTATATGTACCCCATACTATCAATGAAGCCAAAAGGATTGTGATAGTAGCCCCGGGCCTGCGCCTGCCGCTAATGATGGCACCTCCCAAAGTTACTTTTTCGTACGAATCACCTGCGTACCTCGTCCTAACCCCCCAACGCATCCCGTCACCGTCCCTACTGCCTGCTGCTGCTTTACTCCGCGTTCGTAACTATGACATACAGCAGACTTCGATCGGAAGTTTTCAAGACGAGCAGTTGTACCCAAACCTGCTTCCCCGACATCACCACGGGCACCGAAGTACGAGGATTGCGTGAAGCACACTGGCAATACCTACAGCGCGGTGGCTGTGGGCCCAGCCAGGATGGTGACGAATGGTGGCCCCCGGGCTGGGGCGGCTGTCGGCGATGCTCCCGCCCGTCCCAGTAATGGGGAGAGCACCTTCCGCACTGCCGCTGCTGCTGGTGGTGGGAATAACGACACGGGCCGCTCCGTCGCTCCTAAAGTGACGGTTCGTCGCGAGGAGGTGGAAATGAGATACGATGCCTACGTCTGGGTGGACTTTCTTCGTAAGTACTGGCTCTTGTTCGTCTTGGGAAACCTGCTTTCGGCGGCGGTCGTCATCTTCGAGATGTCGCAGGTGGACGGATGCTTCGACGACGTGACGGAGAGACAAGCCAACGAAATGGCCGAAATCGAGCGCGACACAGAGGCGTCGCTTCGATTCCTGGTGATGGCCATCCTCGCCTTCGGCCTGGTGACCGAGTTTGTCGCCGCCGCCGTGCTCTGCTTCGTCTACGCGTCGCCCTTGGATATCAAGTCCTTGCGCAAGATTCCCCCGAAGCACGTCCCGACCTCGGCGGCCTCGGTCGTCGTGAACTTGGTGGCCCCGCTCTCCTGGGGGGTGATTTTCACGTGCGGCAGCTTCGTGTCCCTTCAGGTCGAGACCTTCTCGTCCTGCGGAGGTCACGACGGACCGATCCTGGACATGTACCTAATAGTTTCGGGGTGGGGTATGCTTTTGGTCGGACTGGGGATGCTCGGGCTGGCCGGGTTTCTCGCCATCTTCATGTTCTCCTGCGGGTCCTCAGCAGCTCCGGACAGGTCCGCCGACGAGTGCTGCACCGCAGACAAGATCATGTACGGCCACCGGATCTTGTCGAAAGCCGCTCTTCTCGACGCTTTCTGGCAGCTGCAGGGTTCGGTGTGGTTGTTCCGAACGGGGGGCGTCGGCGGGTTCGTGTTCGTTGTTCTCGTTGTTGTTTCCATCGTCGGGGCGGTATTGGCCGCGTTAGGGAGCCGGGCGCCCGCCTCGGCGTCGCAAGCGCTTCCAGGTTCTCCTCCTCTGGTCCTGGGCCAACCGCCGGATGCTGCTGACGGGGCTTGAGACTGTAACCCTTTTTACTACTGCTTTGTGCGCAGAAACATATGTTTGACTCTATTTCCAAGACGTCTGTCTTCCAAACGGGGGTGCGGTTCCAGAAGGATCGACACTGTTTTTCGTGCATTTTGGTTGGGCAGCGTGCGTGAGGTTTCATCTGGCCAAGATGGGGTTGAGGTTCAGTTTCGAAAGCCTAAAACGTTTGGGGGGGAAGGGGCCGTTTCGCCTTCTCTTTTGTTTTTTTGTTATCGATACATCAGCATGTCAGTAGGACTTGTGCACGCGCGTTGGGAGTTTACGGTAGGTGGCATATACGCTGTTCAGATGGTGTTGGATACGGTTGCCAAAACGAACCCTCAACAATGCTCAAGTTTTTTTACTCTTGATATCGACGAACGCACGTTCGTTTAATCCTGCCGGGATAACTCAAACCTGTACTGCGGGCCCGATGTTGACAGAAGAGAATCGTAGGTACATCCGTTGGGCAGGCGTCGGGGCAAAGTCTTGCGCTAAGCACATCATTCCAATGGGAAGATTGTCGTGATATGTGTGGTTCGTCGGTAAACATGTCCTTGCACGCGTTAGGGGTGGTATTTTACTGGAGAAAGTATGTCGTTTCCGGGTGCGTTGTTTTGTAGCCACCCGAGGGCGATGGGTTTCGACAACTCACTGCATGCGTTTTGTTTTGCCTTCCAGCAGTAGATGGTGCCCTCCCAGCATGGCCAGATACGCTCAATGCGTGTGACGTGTCATGTGCACCGTTTGCTGTTAAGATCCCTCGACTTGCTGTACCTAGTGGCGTGCTGCCAATGGTGGTGGTGGTGGTGGTGGCGGCCTGACCGTGCGCGAGAAGATGCATGGTGTGAGCTGTTTGCACGCCAACCGTTCCATGTTCGGCCTCGTGTCTCGCTGCAAACATTGCCGTAGTCATACCTAGCGTTCGTTGCCACTCGACCGAGTGAGAACCGTTGTTTCGGAAGCAGGAAAGATACAGCAGTAGCGAGCTCAGGTGAAACACGTTGCTTTCGGAAGAGAGGGGTAGGACGCTCGATTGAGAACCGTTTGTTCCGGCAGGAAGGATGGCTGCACGCCACAGCCGTTCACTTTTCGGTTCTCCGTCGCATATCTCTCTCTGTAAACGATTTCAAAGGCACATTTTAGCTTCCACAAAATCTACTCGATTGGGTGGGAACCAGTGTTTCGGATGCAGGAAAGCATAACACACTCTGTTGTATGAACCAGTCTTTTGGAAGAGAAGGGTGAATACACTCCATGGAGGGCCATCGGTTTTGGACGGGGAGGGTATAGAGCTCGATCGTGCATCATCGTTTCGGACGGGAAGGGTGCTACACAAGCAGTCGATTGAGACCCGGGGTTTCGGAAAGGCAGGGGCTATTCAGCTCAAGGAGTAAGGGTATCGAACAAGACTCAAGTTTCGACGTGATACCGATATGTAGGCGAAAAATCCAATATACATATACGAGCATACGATTTCGATATTCTCTATGTACGCAGAAGGATTCTGTTCGGTATTACAACAGTAGGATGCCAAGGGATTTTGGGTGAAAAACGCGTTAGATAGATACGATACAATCAGCGTTCGGTATTTCGATCTATCGAAGTTTGCGATACGATACAATCCGACACAACTCACCTGTGCGCTTCTTGTCCGGAAAAGCAGGCATTCCAAAAATACGTTCGTACGAGTACGTACAGCAGTTCAAGCGTTTTCTTCGCGCCACTTGTTGAGCGTATCTTTATTCTGGGGGAGGGACGGCATACGAAGTTACCTGGTACTTGTAGTAGATGGATATGGCCATGTCTATGTCTCGCAAGTGGGAGACCTCTGGACTAAACGACATCTCGCGATTTATCATATAGCGTATAGAGCATCTGGCAAGGACTCCAATCCAGTAGAATCGGCATGTCATAGAGCAGCCCGGTACGTAGGAGATAGAGCTCTACATTTGAGTAGAAATGAAAGCGAGGGACGTAGGCCGTGGTGCTGCGTCCGAGTAGAGACACCGGTTTCGCGGAATTCTGTGGTGCCTTCGAAGGGCCGGTTTATCGGTAGAATGTGACGGGGAAGCCAAAAAGGGGTTGGAAATGGCTGCATCATAGGCAAGGGTTTGGTTCTGAAAACAATGCATTGGGTGACGTTTAGGCGAGGGTTTGCTTCTGAACAATATATATGTATATATGCCGGGGTGACGTCAAACCGCGTAATTCTCTCGGCGTCGCGTATGTACGAACTTGCGTAGTACGTGTACTTGCGTACGCGCACGGTGGCAGATACAAAATATTTCGATTGGATATTGACTTTTCTCCGTGAAACGGTAGTCGTTAGCCATGTGTACTCCACAGAATCGCCTTGTAGTCCTCTTCTTTTCGTGCCCGTCTTGCTTTCCCTGCGTTTCCCCGGCTGCTATTGATAGGGTAAAAATATGGCAGTGGCATAATTATGTTAGTTTTTCACGCGTTTCTGGCCTGAACGCACCGCCCTTTCTGCGGGGATTGTGAAGTCGCTATTTACGGTATCACCAAGCCGCCTGTCCGTGCCACCTCCTTCGTGCCTCGTTAATTGGGCACCCATTGGGATGGGACGACAACGCCTGGCCTCTCATGAGAAACCGGCATTTATTCTTACTATCTCTCGGGATCGTTACTTTTCATTCAATCGTCGTGTTCCTTTCTGTCAGGACTATATAGCAGCTACTATTAATAGTAGTTCTAGAACGTTGATGAGGAAAGCGCGTTCTTCCGCTAACACAACTCTAAAGAAAATACCTTCCGTCATTTCTGCTTCAACGCGTGCTATTATTATACGACATAGACACGGGGGTACCGCTGCACTTTGTTTTGGCCAAACAATGGTTGTGACCGACAGGGCCCCTCGACCGACGAATTCCCCAGTAAAGCATGCCTTATCGTTGGAAAACCGGCTGATGCTTATTATTCAGTGTTGTTTTCGTTTTATGAGTAGGCCAGGGGACTGATCATCGGGTTGCCTTCTTTGTAGTTTTATGGTTTTCTTCTCATAGTCGGTTAGTTGGGCGAATGATTGAGCTCCTCAAGTGGAGAACCTCGCAACACGTATATAATATGTGTACTCCTACGGTACCAGGCAAAAACACGCGTCCTCTTCCTTCATCCGTACGGTAGAGTATACCACTTGGCACCTGTCTCCCGGCGACGCCCCCCGGTTGCCTGACATGATTCATATCAAAACCGTGTCCGTATGCGCCTTTGATGGTGGATATTCCGTTAAAAAGCGGGGGAGTTCAACCGTCGCTGTTCCCTATAGGTTTACTGCACCCAACAAGAGCCAGCAGTTGAAGAACATCAGAGAATCCGTTGTGTCAAGAGCAGATATTAACTTTTGTCTGATTCCGCAATCTTCCTGCGCGTTCCCTTCACGTCGGTGTGGCCAGTTTCCGACCCAACTCCAACTCGTCTCCATTTCCGACACGCGTTTCAGAACGCGCAAGACACCACTGCTGTGAGCACAAGCAAGGTCGGTCGGTGATCGAAGGTAGCGTAGCGTGTTTTCATCCAACGAGAGCCGTATCCAAGCTGGCGGAAACGCTTTCACCCCTCGAGAAGCGCCACGAGGACAACCCTAAGTTCCCGCTCCGAGAGAGAAACACAACCGTATCACGATTTGAGAGGGACCGAGAACCACACTTAGTGCATCATGCTGACACCGCTCCGTCCTTACGTGCACGGCGCGTCTCTACACACGATTGCTCCATCGGGGTAGGACAGCGCCCGAGCCGTGGCGTCGGTGCCCTCTCGTTGTCCTGGTGGTGTTCGGACGATCGCCGGCAATTCGCGGGAGACACTTACATCCCTAGGGAGGGGTGCACGCAATGCTCTGGAAGGGGTAGTAGCGCAGGCCCGGAATGGCACGGGAGCGACAATACGAAAGGCGGACGGGGCTTCCTCAAGAGTGGGGAGATACAACCCACGGGTCGGGTCGGGTCATGACCCGTGAGGATCCCTGGTTGTAAGGCGTACCCTGCGTTGGGCACTCGATTTATCTTTTGCCCCGGTAGCTCAGCAGGTAACTAACCGGTTTACGTTTGGCGCTGTCGGCAGGACACGGGTTGGAACCTCACTTCGAACGTCTCTATGTTTATAAACGATTGCATGTGCGCACGCACCTGAACACATGTCTCCCTGGTTCCCCAGATACTGGAAAACCGAAGCGGCAAAGTCCTCGGACGGCCGTGCGGCGGCATCGATACGCCCGAAAGATCCCGCGGTTCAGATGGGCAGGGAGGGGGCGTACTCATTTGTTGCTTGCCTTAGTCATTTGACCATTGACCACGCATCCCTTTCGAGACGGAGCAGATGGGCGGGGAGGGGGGGGGGGAGTTACCAGGCTTACCCATGTGCCGGGAAATCGATCGATATTTTAGCCTTGGGCAGTTCAGTACGGTAGGGGTGCGCCTAATTGTTCCCGAAGATCCTAAGTTGAGGAGCTCTATACTACAGTAATAGTATTACGTAATAGTAAGTTATTAAAAAAAGGTGACCAGAACGCCAAATGAACAAATGCAAACCCGATGGACGATCCCCACATAGCCCAGGTATTAAAAAACCAAAAGTGAATGGCGTTCTAGTGACACTGGGATGTTTCTCGGTGGAGGAACTGGAAGTGGTTAATAGTCCGTAACAGTCAGTAATAGCCACTCATAATAAGTGCTGTAGCAAAAAACAGTGACCCTCCTATCGTAGGACGGATCAAGACAATCACACGCCCTCCCCCCTTTCATCGCGGCATGATACGAAAACGTGAACGTGATGCAGCGCGTGCGCGCAGTGTAGGGCGACGGCATCATCGGTGGCTCTGCTGAAGACAGGCGCACGAGGGGCGACAGAGGGAAAACACAGCCAAACCCCGGGAACGATCTATACTACACTACGTACGTAGGGCGTTGTACGGCAAATGCGTTGAAGCGTCGTAGCTACCTATACTAGCTATGCGCGGAGGGCTTGGAATATGGGTGGGGGTCAAGTGGTGAGGCACTCCCCATTCACTCTAGTTGAAAGGGTACGGCAGCCAACCGTTGCCCAAGGTTTCCAAGATACTGATGGCGTACAGACACGGGGTCGGTATAGGGGAGTCGGACAACACCCCACGTGTCTCTAGACGCGGCCAAGACGAACGGAAGACACAGCATTGCCACACGTACCACCTCGTGTGTCCGTCTATCGCACGTGTTCTTCTCATGCTGCATCCTAGCGCATTGTGTGTCTCGAACACTGGCTGTGTGCTCGCGTGGGTCCCGGCATAGCTGTCTGCCGAACAGGAGGGCACAAACCCTCCCAATACAGGAATCCACGAGGCCGATAACGCTGAACAAGGGAAATAATACCCTGTGAGTGCCTAACTGGTCCTTCCACGAACTCAGACTGGGTTCAACGTGAGATACAGGGATTAAGACCTTGGACCAATCATATGACTGACCTACGACTGACCTAGGGGACAGAGTAAGGAGGTACGAAAGACAGCCGGAACTATGAGGACTATAGTTGGTTGCTTGCATGGGTTAGAATAATACCGTGGTTTGTCTCGTGCGAGTAGCCGCCCCACTCAATTACACCCCCACCAGTACGAGTAGGCAGATCAGCCGGAGTGTTTCGATGTTTTATCGGAGGTGTGTAAAACGCGGGGGGGGGGGGGGGTGCACAGTGCTGCCCCCCCCTTGCCGTTTCGTGGAAATCAAGACGCTATCGAGGTACAGTAAGTATTGTGGTTACAAAATAAAATATGCAAGATACGATAGAAGTGCACCATAACTAGTCTTGCGCTCCTCACTTGAGGAGCTCTATACTAATAGCGCAAGTGCTACCGGAGAAAAATATCCCATGACGCAAGTACAGTCTGAATACCTATCGCAACTCAAGAATGAGAGTCCCACGACCCGATCGTCCAGAAAAAACGATTCGGCTAAAAAACGACATGTCTTTCGTAGCACGCGTCAAAATCCATAGAAATAGAGATCGCCTCGTTGTTTTGGAGAGTAAGGAGAACATATGTTTCGCTTCGGAAGGTTACACGACCACCCAACAAAAACGACAAAGGAAGAGAGAGAGGGCACGTAGTCCAAAAACAAATAGACCAGTAAAAAAATATCAGTATCCGGTGGTTACTCACGTGAGAAGCAAAACCGGTCAGAAAATAGTGAGCCTCAAAGTGATACCCTTACCGTGAGATTGCTCAAGGAAACAACCATGGGAAGAACAATCCGCACTTGAAACATGCAAGCGAGAATCCCTCGAATACAGCAGTGTAAAGCATGAAGCGGATATGGGACAACAAGAGCAGCACGATACAACGCAACGTGACAGAAGATAATAGGAGGGAACCGACGCGTGCACCGAGCGGGGGGCGTCCTAGAACCGCGCGTCGCACTATCCATACCCGCCCTCTTCGTAGTATGCGCTGCCACGGCCAGCTGGATGAGCCGAGAGAAAAGGGGTGTAGCGCTGCACTGTAGTGCCAGCAACAGAACATACGGGTAGCGTGTAGAGTGGCTCGTCCAGTAGTCCAGTCCCGACGTCGAGTAGCCCGCAGGAGGCCGGTTTCACCGTGGTTCCAATACGGGCGGGCGGGCGGGCCAACATTACCGTTGCGCAGTCGTAGTAGGTGCCACGCATGAAAGGAGTGTTAAAAGACGGGACGCCAACCGTGTTTGTGATAGCTTTATTATCCATACAACCGCGGCGTGAGAAACAACGGAACTATTCTACTGGTACATACATATATATATATGCATATTATAGAATCCGGGTGGGCTACTGATATGAGCGGCACGATTTAAACGGACCCACGGCAGTTGAACAGTGTCGCGTTCATTCGTGTTGGGCACCCGGTGTTATCCGGTTCCGTTAGAAACGAAATCACATGGTGACCACACTTGCCGAATTCGTTGAGACCCTTTGGTGAGGCTGTTATCTTCTAGAGTGTACGCGACCAGGCAGGGGGGGTGTACTCATGTCGTGCACGGCCGTAGTGTATGCACCAATAGATCCCTCGCATCCCTCACATGCGGGTACGGGGCACGTTGGGTTATTACAACCCACACCACGGCAGGAGGGGGGGCGGCGGCGACTATTCGTTGCTATGCAGCTACATGCATGATTGGCCATTAGTATCCACGCATCCCATCGCTGGGGTGCGCGGCTCGCTACCCTGAGCTAAAACTACAATGCTTGCTGCTGCTTTCGCTCTGCGACTACTGTATGCTGCGTTTACTATCTGTTCGTGAAAGGAGATTCACGCATGCGGGGGACTATTGGCGCAAGACCGCTCCCTACTACTATTATTGTTGTATAAGGGGTCGCCCACTTTTCCCCGTTGACATATCAGGACAGAGTATTTCCACGCTTCACTCCCCGTTTCCCTGTTCCCACCAGTCGCGTGCTACGATGGGGAGTCTAGGTAATACCTTTTTTTGGCTTAAAACGGTTTACTGAAATAACTATTGAAGGGCTCCTTAACCCAAAACCGAATGCGATTTTTTTTTTTCAAGTGTATTTTGTTAAACTATTATAGCGTGATGGTATACTTACGTAAGGGTCGTTCTTATCGAGCAACTTTTTTTACCAAAATTCTCCAAGTAAATTTTCGCGCAATTTTTAGGACTTCCAAATTTTCCAAAAATAAATTCCAAATTTTGGAAGAGTATTTTTGCCTATTTGGTCGAAGCCTTCCAAATATTTTGCCCTCTGTAAAAATTCCCAACTTCAAAACTTCCAAATAAATCCTGTTTTTTCTTGATTTTCCTGTTTTTTTTTGGAAAATTTATTTGGAAATTTTGGAAAAAAGGTGCTCGATAAGAACGACCCTAAACAGGACCTACCGTATACACAAAAACCTCTCCATTTACCTACTGTAGTGTTACTATTAATAACAATATTTGGTCCTATTTACCTAGTTTTACTACCAATATTTGGTCCTATTTACCTACTGCTGTAGTGTTACTAACAATAGGTATGGTCCTGTTTACTATGGTCGCCCGTAATAATAGTAGTCCGTGGGATTGTTCATCATGGAGTTGCCCCTTTTACCTTTTCTCGGCGTCTTTTTTTGTGTGAGGTGTACAGCTCCTCGAGGGAGGAATCTCAGCAAATTTATTGGTGCACCTTCTCTACCTTAGCATGCATGTTGTGTCGGAGGTCCACCGCGATATTTCATACACAGCAGTGTGTCGTCTGCGCATCCGCACTGAAGCGCCTCGCGGCCACATGAGCAGTGGTCACGGATGTACACTACAGTATTTGTTTTTTTGGCGGTATGCCGTGGCATTACCATGGTACGAACCACGACATGCCATGGTATGTCAAGGCATGCCGTGGAAGCCCATAGCGTTAGGGTTAGGGTTAGGGTTAGGGTTAGTGGTGCCGTGGGGTTCGTGCCGTCGCATTCCGTGGCATTCCGTGGCATGCCATGACATGCCAAGGCATGCCGTGGCATGCTATGACAATGCCCATGACATGCCATGTCATGCATGCCATGTCATGCCATGGCATGCCATGGCAATGCCACACGGCATGCCATGACATGCCAAGGCATGCCGTGGCATGTCATGGGCATTGTCATGGCATGCCACGGAAGACCATGGCATGCCGCCAAAACAGCAAATAATGTACATCGCTCGCAGTGGTGATACCGTCATGCCAAAAATATATCTATCAGCATCCGCAGTAGGAGCTGTTGTTGCTGCAACAACAAACAGTACGTACTACTACTCATAGTGCACCCGAGAAAATATAGTAGCCGGGGGGGCTGGGGGAGTGGGATATACACACCGCGGCAAACGTGAAACAACAACGAGAGGATGACCCCACTCGTGGCATGGTCTGCAGGCAGTTGGACTGGGGACGCATGCTACGGTAGAGGTGCACCGTGTTTTTTGCCTCATAAGGGTGGTCACTTGAGGATCTCTACACCCCACCCAAACAATTGTTTTCGGAGTAAACTAAAAGCGCTATATACCCGATGAACAATGCCATGAACTACTTACTGTAAGTATACAACGAACAGAATTGCAACACAAGAATGGAACAAGTCGGACGATTTTGGGTTAAGGAGCCTTTAATAGATCATTCAGAAACCATTTTAGCCAAAAAAAGGTATACCTTTATACCTCTACCTCTATCGTAGCACGCGTCTGGGCAAAACATTGCAGTGGTACAGTAGATGGTGGGCTTACTTGATGACAGCGGATGGATCCTGATACGAAGCGAGAAGAGCTGGATGTATTTGGTCTAGGCAACTCCAGCCCAGGGGTGCTCTTAGAGTTCGTGCATCACGTCTTGTGATATGCCATGGCCTGGTCACTGATAGCTGGCACCTTCAGGTGGGATGAAGGAGGAACTACAGCAGTGTCGCTGAGAGTTCGCCCCGGGGCCAAGCTACGTATCACCTGAAATAAGTATGCGCGTCGAGGCCCTGTCTCTGTGAAGAGAGGTATATGCACAGGTGGCCCCGAGGTGTCTTGTGAAAATTACATGTGGCGCATGCTACGATAGAGGTGCACCATGTTTTTTCTGAGCTCCTCACTTCAGGAGCGTCATACCTCACCGAAAAAAAACTTTCGGAGGAAAATAAAAGTGCCGCCGGATGATCAACCTCATGACCGGAGTATACTCTGAAAACGTTATTCGTGACAAAAACGAAAGTCCGACGAATTTGGGTTAAGGAGCCCGATCGTTCAGAAAACTATCCACCCAAAAAGGTCTACCTCTATCGCAGCACGCGTCATGTGGCGAAGAAGAAAAGATATACGGTAAAGTTTGCATAGATAGGCGCTTTGTGTGGACAAGTAATGAGGGCACAGAACGAGAGTGATTCAGGCTGGTGGGTGTGTCTTCACCTGATCACCACGGAACAATGACCACGCCACGGGCAGGTGTACTCTACGGCCGCCTGTTCTGTTCCCTGCAACGTTCCCTATATCACGATATCTGGTATTTATGGTGTTACGATCAACATCCCGATAACAAGGTAAGCTGAACACAAACAGCACGCGGGCTACTGTGGAAAAAACACACTCGAGTCTCGCCGCACACTTCGTACCAGGTATATATGTATCCGCAAGCATGTATCTAGAAGTACGATGCTCAGTTTCCTCGTGCGAAGTGGCTGCACATCAACATGGGCATGGATCTCAACGTCTATGTGTCATACTTCGTACATCAATTTCTCCAGTATAGCGGTGGTATCGTTGGACTGCCCCCGCGTTACGCGGACAATACACTTGGTGTCACACATACATATACGTATACATTACATGTGGAGGGTAGGGTACATCTTCAACTTATTATAATCACAAAAACCAACCATGAAGATACGTTAACCAACGTTTGTTTGGTCTACGAGACCTGCCATCATGGATGGTCTTCATATGGTTGACGTTCGGGAATACAAATCCAGAACGCTACCAGGGAGTGAAGGGTTCTCTACGAGAACGACCACCACTCCGGCGCTCTTTTCTATGAGAGGTATCCTTGCGAGATGCGAAGGATGTTTTGTGGAGGCACCTCCTTGCCACATATAAGAACGAAAAGTGCACATAAAGACCTCGGACAAACCTGATCAAGACCCCGACACGGCTGACATCACCTGAGGAGGCGACCTCCACAGTAGTGGCGTCGACGATGAGATACCTACAGTATTGAATGCTGCTATGAGTCTGTCTGTCTGTCTGTCTGTCTGTCTGTCTGTCTGTCTGTCTGTCTGTCTGTCTGTCTGTCTGTCTGTCTGTCTGTCTGTCTGTCTGTCTGTCTGTCTGTCTGTCTGTCTGTCTGTCTGTCTGTCTGTCTGTCTGTCTGTCTGTCTGTCTGTCTGTCTGTCTGTCTGTCTGTCTGTCTGTCTGTCTGTCTGTCTGTCTGTCTGTCTGTCTGTCTGTCTGTCTGTCTGTCTGTCTGTCTGTCTGTCTGTCTGTCTGTCTGTCTGTCTGTCTGTCTGTCTGTCTGTCTGTCTGTCTGTCTGTCTGTCTGTCTGTCTGTCTGTCTGTCTGTCTGTCTGTCTGTCTGTCTGTCTGTCTGTCTGTCTGTCTGTCTGTCTGTCTGTCTGTCTGTCTGTCTGTCTGTCTGTCTGTCTGTCTGTCTGTCTGTCTGTCTGTCTGTCTGTCTGTCTGTCTGTCTGTCTGTCTGTCTGTCTGTCTGTCTGTCTGTCTGTCTGTCTGTCTGTCTGTCTGTCTGTCTGTCTGTCTGTCTGTCTGTCTGTCTGTCTGTCTGTCTGTCTGTCTGTCTGTCTGTCTGTCTGTCTGTCTGTCTGTCTGTCTGTCTGTCTGTCTGTCTGTCTGTCTGTCTGTCTGTCTGTCTGTCTGTCTGTCTGTCTGTCTGTCTGTCTGTCTGTCTGTCTGTCTGTCTGTCTGTCTGTCTGTCTGTCTGTCTGTCTGTCTGTCTGTCTGTCTGTCTGTCTGTCTGTCTGTCTGTCTGTCTGTCTGTCTGTCTGTCTGTCTGTCTGTCTGTCTGTCTGTCTGTCTGTCTGTCTGTCTGTCTGTCTGTCTGTCTGTCTGTCTGTCTGTCTGTCTGTCTGTCTGTCTGTCTGTCTGTCTGTCTGTCTGTCTGTCTGTCTGTCTGTCTGTCTGTCTGTCTGTCTGTCTGTCTGTCTGTCTGTCTGTCTGTCTGTCTGTCTGTCTGTCTGTCTGTCTGTCTGTCTGTCTGTCTGTCTGTCTGTCTGTCTGTCTGTCTGTCTGTCTGTCTGTCTGTCTGTCTGTCTGTCTGTCTGTCTGTCTGTCTGTCTGTCTGTCTGTCTGTCTGTCTGTCTGTCTGTCTGTCTGTCTGTCTGTCTGTCTGTCTGTCTGTCTGTCTGTCTGTCTGTCTGTCTGTCTGTCTGTCTGTCTGTCTGTCTGTCTGTCTGTCTGTCTGTCTGTCTGTCTGTCTGTCTGTCTGTCTGTCTGTCTGTCTGTCTGTCTGTCTGTCTGTCTGTCTGTCTGTCTGTCTGTCTGTCTGTCTGTCTGTCTGTCTGTCTGTCTGTCTGTCTGTCTGTCTGTCTGTCTGTCTGTCTGTCTGTCTGTCTGTCTGTCTGTCTGTCTGTCTGTCTGTCTGTCTGTCTGTCTGTCTGTCTGTCTGTCTGTCTGTCTGTCTGTCTGTCTGTCTGTCTGTCTGTCTGTCTGTCTGTCTGTCTGTCTGTCTGTCTGTCTGTCTGTCTGTCTGTCTGTCTGTCTGTCTGTCTGTCTGTCTGTCTGTCTGTCTGTCTGTCTGTCTGTCTGTCTGTCTGTCTGTCTGTCTGTCTGTCTGTCTGTCTGTCTGTCTGTCTGTCTGTCTGTCTGTCTGTCTGTCTGTCTGTCTGTCTGTCTGTCTGTCTGTCTGTCTGTCTGTCTGTCTGTCTGTCTGTCTGTCTGTCTGTCTGTCTGTCTGTCTGTCTGTCTGTCTGTCTGTCTGTCTGTCTGTCTGTCTGTCTGTCTGTCTGTCTGTCTGTCTGTCTGTCTGTCTGTCTGTCTGTCTGTCTGTCTGTCTGTCTGTCTGTCTGTCTGTCTGTCTGTCTGTCTGTCTGTCTGTCTGTCTGTCTGTCTGTCTGTCTGTCTGTCTGTCTGTCTGTCTGTCTGTCTGTCTGTCTGTCTGTCTGTCTGTCTGTCTGTCTGTCTGTCTGTCTGTCTGTCTGTCTGTCTGTCTGTCTGTCTGTCTGTCTGTCTGTCTGTCTGTCTGTCTGTCTGTCTGTCTGTCTGTCTGTCTGTCTGTCTGTCTGTCTGTCTGTCTGTCTGTCTGTCTGTCTGTCTGTCTGTCTGTCTGTCTGTCTGTCTGTCTGTCTGTCTGTCTGTCTGTCTGTCTGTCTGTCTGTCTGTCTGTCTGTCTGTCTGTCTGTCTGTCTGTCTGTCTGTCTGTCTGTCTGTCTGTCTGTCTGTCTGTCTGTCTGTCTGTCTGTCTGTCTGTCTGTCTGTCTGTCTGTCTGTCTGTCTGTCTGTCTGTCTGTCTGTCTGTCTGTCTGTCTGTCTGTCTGTCTGTCTGTCTGTCTGTCTGTCTGTCTGTCTGTCTGTCTGTCTGTCTGTCTGTCTGTCTGTCTGTCTGTCTGTCTGTCTGTCTGTCTGTCTGTCTGTCTGTCTGTCTGTCTGTCTGTCTGTCTGTCTGTCTGTCTGTCTGTCTGTCTGTCTGTCTGTCTGTCTGTCTGTCTGTCTGTCTGTCTGTCTGTCTGTCTGTCTGTCTGTCTGTCTGTCTGTCTGTCTGTCTGTCTGTCTGTCTGTCTGTCTGTCTGTCTGTCTGTCTGTCTGTCTGTCTGTCTGTCTGTCTGTCTGTCTGTCTGTCTGTCTGTCTGTCTGTCTGTCTGTCTGTCTGTCTGTCTGTCTGTCTGTCTGTCTGTCTGTCTGTCTGTCTGTCTGTCTGTCTGTCTGTCTGTCTGTCTGTCTGTCTGTCTGTCTGTCTGTCTGTCTGTCTGTCTGTCTGTCTGTCTGTCTGTCTGTCTGTCTGTCTGTCTGTCTGTCTGTCTGTCTGTCTGTCTGTCTGTCTGTCTGTCTGTCTGTCTGTCTGTCTGTCTGTCTGTCTGTCTGTCTGTCTGTCTGTCTGTCTGTCTGTCCGAAATTCGGTTGCGCTATCCAGAGCGGTTCGGCCCCGCCTTGCCCCATAGGTAGGGAGGCGGGGTGCCACAACCAGCAGAACACCGGGCTCCATGCCGCGCTGAGCCGTCGCCGAGGAACAACCCCGAAGCAGTCCTGACAGCCATCTAGCCAGCCTAGCTGCTGACTTTCGAAATTGAATTACCTTACCGGCAGCTGATTGGTTCGCCAAATACATGCCAGAGGCCACTGACTGGCTCTTTCTAGAAGACTGGTGCTGAATAGAGTCATCGAGGTTCTGCCACATCCGAGGAGTATACGGTCCCATCCAAGGATCATATATACTTCCATACATCTACAACTCCAACAAACAGGGGACGAAACCCGATAGCACTCGGGTCGACACCGCCCCGCAAGGTGTGGAAACCCCAACCCCACTGGCTGATTTACGGTTTGGCTGGGACTCATGGAGCCAGCGAGGGGGGGTAAGTTGCCCCCCGGGACAACGTCGAGGTCCCACCGCACCCGGGGATGATAAGGTTCCATCCCCGGAGCAGAACTCCTTCTATGAATCTACGACTCCAACGCCCCAGCGACGAAAACCGACACCCCACGGGTTGATACCACCCCGCAAGGTGTGGAAACCCCAAACCCAAGGGCTGATTTACGGTTCGATTGGCTGGCTCTCGCGGAACCAGCGCGCGGCGAGAGTTGCCCCTCGGGTCAACGGCGAGGTCCCGGCGCACTCGGGGATTATAGCGTTCCATCCCCGGATCAGAAATCCTTCCGTATATCTAAAATTCCAACGGCCTGGGAACGAAGACGGACACCCCCCGAGTCGATACCGCTCCTCAATGTGTGGAAACCTCAATCACACGGAATGATTTACGGTTGACTGGCTCTCATGGAGTCATCGATCGCGCGGTGAGAGTTGCCCCTCAGTACAACGGTGAGGTTCCGCTGCAAACGACAAGGTCCCATCCCCAGATCACTAATCATTCCATAAATCTACAACTGTAACAGCCCGGGGACGAAAACGGACACCCTCCGGGTCGATACCGCCCCCCAAGGTGTGGAAGGCTGATCTACTACTGTTGGGCTAGGGCTCATGGTCGATGTCCCGTCGCGCCCAAGGGTGATAAGGCCCCGTCTTCGAATAATAAAACCTTCCATACATGAACACCTCCGACAACCCGGGGACGAAAACGGACATCCCCCTGTTCGATACCGCCCGGCACGGTGGTCCATAATTTTATGTTGAGAGTGGCACATCACAGCACACCAGCACACTATTAATACGAGTATACTACCATACCAGGTACTTAGATACTACTATGGGCAACGCAGTGCTAGCGCCACGGGCGGATCCGTGGCTGTACCACTAGTAGTGCATAATAACAATAAAGCTTACCGGTACGTACCAGGGCATTAATTGGGTGTCGCGCTGTTGCGCTGGCGCAACATTTATTTGGTCAAAGCAACCGTTTTGCGCAACAGTCTAGTCGCCGCGAGGCTAGTTGCGCGCAGCGCAACACGCGTTTTTGGGCGCACAACATTTTTCACCGCAGGCGAAAAATGTTCTTGCGCGTTTATTTCACGCCGGAGGCGAGAAAAGTTTTTGGGGGTCTTTTTTTCGTAATAATTAGCCGTAATTGAACATCTTTTAGGCCCCTTGCAAGGGCGGGTGAAAAAAAGAACCCGAGACCCCCACTTACATTTTTGCATTTGGGGCCGATTGGGGGTATTTTTCAGTTCCTATACTAAATCCTATATAACCAATGAATTTTCCAGTTCCTACACTAAATCCTATATAACCAATGACTTTTCCAGTTCCTATATTAAATCCTATATAACCAATGGCTCAACCCTTGACTAAACCATAAGTTACTTGGTTTTAGAATGGGCACTTGTCAGCCACTGCGTTGAACTGGAAGAGTCACAGCCAAGCACAGAAGCAGCGAACAAAACAGCAGTCTTGGGTCTTGCAGTACACTGCTGTGTAGGCGAACGTACACCGCCTGATCCATTGCCTGATGCAACCTGACCATGAAACCTAATAGCAGACTGTAGACAACGCAACTGAGCCCAAGTCAGTCAGGTGGCTATTAATAGAGCTCAGTGCCCTCACCAGCAGAGCTGCCAGTTGCTCGGAAAACGCGGCGAGACTTAATTAATTGAAACCGTCGAAAATGCGGCGGTTGCCTCGATAACGCTAAAATCGGCGAAGAAACCTACCGCAGCTTCGCCGTGTACGAATGCACCCACGGCGTGCTTATTCTGTAACCAGTGGGAATGGATGTATTCTATGAAAAGTCACGTGGACACTAGACACAAGCCGGACGAGACACTGAGAATGCACGACTCGAAAGGGCAACAGTTTTTTCAGGGTATTGTTGTCAGCGAACATGAAAAGAAAGCTGTAGGAGACCTCCTACAAATGGATCTGAAACGAAAGGGTGGAGAAATTCGTCGGAGCAAGAAGGGAGGAACCATGCCCACAGGCAAGAAGGGTCGCACAGATCCCGGACAAGCCCCTGACAATTCGAGCGAATCCTCCGACATCGAAGAGGAAGAGGAAGAGGAGGAGGAGGAGGAGGAGGAGGAGGTGGAGAAGGGAAAAGACGCCTAAGGAGAAGAAACGGAAGAACAAGCGGGCGGGGAGGGAGGGGAGGCTGGCGGGGGTTCGTCTGACAACTTCACGCCTAAAAGTAGCAGAGGTCGGACATGTCCGCACTGACGAAGAAGCGGACGTGGAAGGAAGCGAATTAAGTTGGGGCAAGCCGAGGCGGGGGAGGGGGGCAGTTGCGACAAACCACAAACCCATGTTCCGTCTCTGACCGCAGTGACCATTGCAACGGCCGCACGAGTGTGGTTGAGGGGGGGGTAGCCGGATGATCTGCGTAGTAGTCATTATTATGGGTTCTGCTCTCACTTCAGTAGTAGACGGTGGGATTCCGGAAGGCCGAGAACGCTAAGAACAGTTGGATCAGAAGTGACGTGGCGTCGTTCTTTTGTCAAGCACGCGAGATCCTTTAAAGGAACTACAGTAGTTCACTCAAGTTGGCACGCGCAAATTTGCGCCAAGTTCATTATGCACCTCGCGGGCTGCAACGGACAAAGTGTTCCACTGTCTTGACTCATCCAACTCATCCGACTTTTCAGCACTGCGTTTGTTCGCCCTCCCTCCGACTATTGTTGCAGATAAATTAAACCAAACACCACTTTCAACACTTCTCACCATCCAAGTTATCCATGAAACACACAAACAACACCCGTAGGGCTCGTGCGCATTGTTTCGACAACGTCTTGCTGAGCAACTGACGCCCAAAGGCTGAGAAGTAGGATGTTTACGGTGATGGGGGAATCAGAACACATACGAGTACGTGTATACTCGGCGTATGGGTCGTGAGTTGCTGGGTGCTTGGTGCTTGGTGCTTGGTTGCTATGGTGATGGGGGAATCAGAACACATACGTATATACTCGGCGTATGAGTCGTGGGTTGCTGGGTGCTTGGTGCTTGGTGCTTGGTTGCTGGGTGTGATCCTGGCGATCTATACTCGAACACACCAGCCTGCCGTCGGGCATGGATACGTTGGGGACAGGAGGAAAGCACTTCTCAAGAAGACTAACGACCGTCGTTGCGCCTGATGTTGCTCGTGTCCCAAAGACCCCTCCCGTCCAACAACCCAACACCGCGCATCCATGACCCACAGCACCCAGGAACCAAGCACCAAGCACCAAGCACCCAGCAACTCACGACCCATACGCCGAGTATACACTTACTCGTATGTGTTCTGATTCCCCCATCACCGTCATGTTTTCTCAGACGAGCCGATATCTTCATATCGTCTATAAAGATTTGATTTGTATAGTTGTGCCGAAATTTATTTCTTGGGAGGCAAACGATCCCGACTACTCGCAAGTTCTGGATGTTCCGTCCCGTGGTCTGTTCGGGCTGTTGGGCGGTGACGACGCGGATACGTACTGCTGTAGTCGTTTTTGAAGCTGTCACAGATGGTCAAAAGGGGGTATGGTTTCGGTCAAACGGGGTGAAAAAAGTGGTCAATCGGGGGGAGTAGATAAATTTAGTAGGTACGTGGGGTTATCCCCCCCCAAGATGTGGTCAAAGGGGGGACTTCGTTTGCTCCCTCTTGCGCCGCCGTCCCGTTAGGCCCAAGGACGTGCCTGAAAAAAAAATAAAAGTTGTGTGCGTGCTAGGCATGGGCTTCGGGCATCTCGCCAGGGCTTCGGAATGGCGTTTGAGGCCTGTTTGGGCCCGCGGGAGCGCGTTCCGCGGGCGCATTTTGACCCTACCCCCAAATGGCCGTAAAACCAGGGGGTATACCCCCAAATGACCATTGCCCTTCTTTTTTTCACCCGCCCTTGCCCCTTGTCCTATTCGCCATCGTCTAAAACAAAAATTAGGCATCTTGTTTTTGCTATTCGCCGTAGGCTCTTAATATTTTCGAGGCACTTTTTTTCTATTCGCCGTAGCCAAATATAAATCATAAGGCTTTTTACTTAGTTTTGAGGCGTATATTCGCGCATAGATCGCATTTTTTTCGCTTCCGGAGGCCCTCCGCAACACGCGCCGCCGCAACACACCTTGCGTCGCATGTTGCGCTGAGCGCAACAGACGCCGAACCACTAAGCAATGCCCTGGTACGTATAGATCTGTTATTCAATTTGCGTGAAGTGTCACCCGTATGCTACGTCACCCATCATACTCGTAGCGAGATTTAGTTACTGGGCCCACGCAGACGGTGATTGACCCACAAAGAAAGGTACCTCGTGCGTACCTGGTATCAGGAGGCAGCTATACAACCATAATGCATCGTATCATTTTTACACTCTGGCATATGCTGTACCTGGTATCATATATA
This sequence comes from Saccharina japonica, assembly GCA_008828725.1. NCBI lineage: Eukaryota > Phaeophyceae > Laminariales > Laminariaceae > Saccharina > Saccharina japonica. Next base: position 69,997 of record MEHQ01003472.1, read on the forward strand.
TATGCATTTGATCTGTAAATCGTCGGCATGACGTAAGACGTGAGTGCATAACTCTCCCATGCCGCCTGGCTGCTGGTCATCGTGCTGTGTCCGTGCGCTTGCAACGATATTTCCTTGGCTATTTCCTTGGGATGTTTTGAGGTCGTTATCAACCAACAAAGAAAGAAAGCACCATTACGACCGCGACATCAATGTAGTACTGCTGTTGTTGTTGTTGCTGTACGTACGGACATACAACTCTGTACCTAAATATAGGAACCGTTTAAATTTAATATTAGGCTATAAAAGCTGCTTATATTGGTACAGAAGTAGAAAAGACGCAAAATCGCATGTCTCGTTTCTCGTACTCCTACGTATAATAAAGGCACTATTAATACTAAGCTACGAGTATTAATATAGATGGTACTACTGCTGTAAAAATACCAACCCTTCTGTTTTTTGTTTTGCTCTTTCACGCAGCTGGATTGCTAGCAGGGTAGGTCGTGCCTGTCGTATACATGGCATTGCATTGTCTGCTCTGCTCTCGTACTGCATTGCAGCGTAGCATCTCTGTATCGTAGTTTTTGTGACCACATAGTAACCGTTATGTATCTCTCTAGGAGGAAGAATCGGCACAGACACTGCAGACACTGCTGGGTGTGCTGGATGTCGACGGGTAGAAAGGACGGTTTAATGTGAAGAACGCACACACATTTTGTCTCGCACAGCAACGTCCAACCGTCTGCCACCGCTCCCACTCTAACGCTGCTGATGCTGGCCGACCCTTCAACCTTCAACCGTGCACAGCAGTGAGGAAAAGGAGCCAGCGCGTGGCACGCCGAAACGATGTGTTCGTCATGTTATTCCCCCGCGCCTTTCTTTTTTTCAACGGGAGAGAGTTTTCATCAAAAAGCAGCGCTTGAAGTCACATCGTGCCGCTGTTCCTCCTGTCTCCTGTATCAAAGTGATATCGGCTAGTAGTGGAAAAGCTACTACTACTACTGGAGAGGGCGGCGCTGTAACTGGTTCGAGTACCGAGGACACGGCATGGAAAGTGAAGGCGAGTCTGTGTTATTTACTGTAGTATGTGTGTTGTATTCAAGTCAAACCGTTATTTCTCGTACCCAACTACAGTACATCAATCAGTACACCGTGTCAGTGTCTGTCCTGATTCCTATTTCTAGAGAGAGATAGAAAATATGTATGTGGCCACAGGCTGAGACATAGAAAGACCTATACATCTACTGTACATCCCGTATATGTATGTACACGAGGTACTTCAGGTGTATCATATCAAATTTAAACCATCCATGTTCTGCAAGGCGCTTCGCTCCGCGGGCGGCTTTTTCTGCCCGCTGCGCTCGCCCACAAGGAAGATTACAGAACAAGATGCGAATGAAGCGGACAGAGAGGTTCCTGAGATTAGGTGCAAATTGACAAATAAACGTCGACTTTTACTTGTAAATGCCAAGAGCCCCATGCTCCACAGGGAACCAACCCGGACGCCGCATTATGTATGCTGTATGCAGGATGCTACTATGTCTACCCGTCGACATCCAGCACGCCCAGTCAGTGTCCGTGCCAGGATTCTTCATTATCGATACGACGACTGTATACAGAGATATTAATAGAAGCTCTACGTTCACGAAACCACGACATACATACTTACTTACGGGGCTGAAAAAACAAAAAACAAAAAACATCCAAGAAAACAATAGAATAACCGAAAGCACGAAAAGAAACGAGCGGAGAGAAAGCGGAGTGTACAGCAGTACGGGACACCTGATAATAAACGGGAAATCTGGTCCAGACAGGATGTCTTATTCGAGAGAGGGTGATTTCTACACTAATTTCAAGATAACGACTCCCGAATTTCTCTAAAATCTCAGCCTGGCTCTCTTACAATTAGCCTGTTTCTTATAAGGTGTCCTGTACGCCTGTACTGTTGTAGATCTTTGTAGGGCCGGCAAATATCTATTTATTCACTCGTTTTGAAACACAACTAGCAACGAGCTGTAAATAAATGCTCGACGACATGCTGGCTGCCGCCAATTCTGTTGGCTTGCTTGCGTTGTAGCGCTCTGATGTACTGTAAACGTGTTTGCTTTCCTGCTTTGTGCCGAGGGCTGACTGCGCTGCGCTGTACTGTAGTAAGAAACAGGAAATCTAGTCCAGGCTGGATTTCTTATTCGAGAGAGAAGGTGCTTTCCCACACTAATTTCAAGATAAGCGACTCCTGAATTTCTTATTTTCCTCTAAAATTTCAGCCTGGCTTTTCTTATTAGCCTGTTTCTTATTAGGTGTCCTGTACTGTACTATATTTCCCCCATAACAGTACAAGTGGGTACCCCCGCAACAAGTCAGGTATGGGACCAGGCAGCTAAGACCTATGCCAATGGGAAAGCAAAGTTACCCTAAAAAGTTTGAATTCCTAAGATCCCCGCCAGATTTTTCCACAACAAGCTTGCTATGGGACCGATTCTTCAAACGGAATATTCCCAACTTTTGGAAAAGCCCGAAAAAGGCAATTCTCAAGCCGATGTTGGGACAAGATCGGCTTGAGAAAAACTCAAGCCGATCTTAGTTCGAAGCGGCGAGATTCCGAGTCCTCGACAAACATGGATCGACAAAACCAACGACTGCGTCATGAATTCTGAACGCGGTGCGCTCGTTACGGGCTCCGACCCACCCTAGGGTCACCGTGTTCACACGATGGCCGGTGATAAGTGGCGGGCGCTGGCGAGGCGTATGATAAACAGACAATTGGCCGCTGGTGTGCATAAAACAGATGACAAAAATTCTCCATCCGCCTCAAATGGCAAAAAATAGGGTTTTTTTCGGGTTTGGGAGAAGAGCGTAGGACGCCGCCGGAAATCTCTCGCCCCCTAGACCATGGATCCACCTTATACCTTCGAGGCCGTCATCTACACTCGTTGGCCTTGCCAAAAAACAAAACAAAAAACTCCATTGCAACTACCTGGTACGAAACAACTGAAAACTCAGAGTCAACCAATACTGTAGAACTATACAGTACAGGACACCTACTGTAGTAAGAAACAGGAAATCTAGTCCAGGCTGGATTTCTTATTTGAGAGAGGGTGCTTTCCACACTAACTTCAAGATAACGACTCCCGAGTTTCTCTTATTTCCCTCCACTAAAAATCTCAGCCTGGTGGCTTTCTTATTAGTAGCCTGTTTCTTATTGGTTAGGTGTCCTGCAATTGCATCGCACCACCCAATATGACTTACAGAGAGAGTCACCCGGCTGCGTAGTAGGCCGGCCACCAGCCAGTCAGTGCATATATATATATATTAATAGTGCTTCTTCGTATATAACCAACGAAAAAAAAAGAAACCTGGTATATATATATATATATGCTTTCGGGTTCGTCGAATGTCGCTGACTTGCTAATGGCAGTGTTATGTAAGGGTATTACCCGCTGAAGCTTCAGGGGCTACTGTTATAAGGATTACCTCTGGGCTGGTAATCGATCGATCTTTACCCCTATAGCTCAGCAGGTAATACCCTCACATTTGACGTCGTCGAGGACACGGGTTCGAATCTCACTTCGAACGTTTCTTTTATTAGAAACGCTTGCGCGTGCGTCCCCAAAAAACACGTCTCCCTGGTTCCCCAGGTATTGAAACGAAGCGGGTAGGTTCAACGTACGGCCGTATACGGTACCGACGTCCCAAACTATCCCGCCGTTCAGAGGGGGGGAGCAGTGTTATAAGGATTACCTTGGGCTGGGTAATCGATCGATCTTTACCCCTATAGCTCAGCGGTATTATACACACTCGGTGCTACTGTGCGCTTGTGCTGTGCTGTGCTGTGCTGTGCTGTGCTGTGCTGTGCTGTGCTGTGCTGTGCTGTGCTGTGTGTGCTTCATTCTCCACATTAACCGTTATTTCTACTCGTCGACATTCAGCACACCCAGTCAGGGTCTGTGCTGGTTATATTAATTCCTCTGTGGTCACGAAACTCATCACACAGATAATAAGTGCAGCAACGTTGTAGACAGCTGTCATGATATTATAATGTCATACTCGTATGACATACTGCTGTAGTATGTGGTACCCGACAAGCTGCCGCGTACCGTGCCACGCGATTAACGCGCTGAAGGACGATGAAGCCTACTTCGTACTGCTGCCGTCGTATTGCTGCTGTAGCGAGCGAAGAAAGGCAAAACAGACAGCTGGAACACGTTGACAGGCGTATATTTGCCCGGTTCCTCAGAGGTTATCGAATAAATAATGTGATATGTTGTTCTATCAAATAATGAAGTATAATAATAGAGGTTTGTCGCGAAACTGCTGTTGTTGTAAGGGTTTTTTTACCCGACGGTAAGGTTTGCCTCGGCTTCGGCTAACGCCGGCCACCGCGCCGATCAGGAAATAGAACCCTACCCCTAACCTGAGGATTGCTTGGTTGGTGCGCCAGCTGGTTATTGTCCGTGACAAAGCTCTGTTTTTTTTTTTGCTGTTCGGGCACATCTAAGGAAGCAAGCCTGAACGTTGGCAGATTATTTCATATTATTTTTTCCACCCCATTTATTATTGAGAGTTTCGGACTTAAATTTGTTTTTTATAAAATTTTCCCACATTAATTCCAGGTAGTTTGTCCCCAGATACGTGGGACCAGTTCTCAAACACCTCAGCTTTTATTTGCTCCGAAACTTTTGAATAAGCCTCCGGTATGTGGAACGGTTCCCACAGGCAGTCCCGTGGAAGTTTTACCTTATTATTTCTGAGAGGAGGCGTCCAGAGTTTGAAAAAAATATTGACGAATAGACTGAATAGACAGCCGTTTTCAATTTTCAAAGCGTTAACTCATTCAGAACTGAAAAACTCATTCTCCACTAATTCTAAGTAGTTTGTCCCCAAAAACAGGGGACCAGTTCTTAAGGGGTTAAAGTTGAGTTGTCAAGTGTCTCACAGAATTAAGTGGAGGTGGTTGCTTTTCACGATTTTTTTTTTTGTTTTCCCCATCCCATCAGGCTGATCCCATACGTACGTAAACTATCTTCGCACTCAGATCCGGGGGGTCACACAGCAGTAGGCTCTTCTCCCCCCTCCCCACTATGGTACGCGCCTTGCATTGTATCTCTATTAATATATAGAAGATTGCAGCACTTTCTTCCCTCGTCGACTACGTATGACAATCGTCGAAGTGTGCCTACCCACGCTAAAAGACGCTATAAGGCGCTTTCGATAGTAACTAACGTGGTGTCATCTGAGAATTTAATATCTCCATACGACATACATACGGACACTCGACCCCCCGACCTCAACCTTCTTAACGGTTTTCGTCGTCAACTGCTACTATTAATAATTCATTGGTAAAGAGTGGGAGGGGGGGGCGATGCTGCTGTAGTCGAATGGAGATTGCGGGCGTGTAGATCAGTTTTGGACACGCATAACATGCTGTAGGGATTTTAGGTGTACCTCTTCGGACTTGTGAATCCTTTCCCTCCTAAGTGTGCGTGTTCTTTAGTATTCTCTGATGGCTCTAGCACTTTTGTGACCACGGCTCATGATCTTGCTAGATCAGACTATGGGGATTAGCAACTGAAACGAGTTTAATGTGAAGACAACAACAACAACAACACACAACAACAACGAACAACAAACAACAACAACAACAACAACAACAACAACAACAACAACAACAACAACAACAACAACAACAACAACAACAACAACAACAACTACTACTACAACTACTACTGTAGATCTACGCGAGGTTGACGGAAGCTATGGGCTATGAACCCTTTTGTTTTCAGGGCCATGGCCCACAGGACGGGAGTGGCCTGAAGCTAAACCTCTCAATAGTATCGTCACAAATGATTGATGCCTCCAGTACACCACAGTACTGCACCAGAAACCGAGGCGGAGAAATACAATAAGAGTCCCTCTACGCTCCACGCCTCCCGGTGGGTCCACCCTATGGGGAGATGACCCTCCAATTGTTTTCGGAGGGTCATCTCCCATAGGGTCCGCCCAACCACACATCATAAATGCCACCAACCATATATATGTAAATATTTGACCTCCCTTGAGTTCCACAGATGTCAGATTTTGTTCCCCTCAAAACCCGTAGTTTGCGCGATCGAAGTATCCCACTCAGCTTGCAAAGATGATGAGTTTCGATAAAAATCCTCGCTCTCACCAAGGTCTCACAGCTGTGGTTTTTTATTTTTCTAATATAATATGTAACTTCCATGTCTCTGTCGCATCTACGTCGACAATCAACGTAACACCACACTTCTTAAGTTCTGTTTTTAAATTTTCGTTCTCTCGCGTCCCCCTCTCCCCACCGAGTGTCTCCGCTCTCAGCCTAATATTTACGCGCCGCATCCATCCGTCGTGTATCATAGCGCAGAAGAAGTAGACCATTAAATGTTTTTTGTTGCGAGCTCAGTTAGTTGTTGTTGCGCGAGCTATATACATATTTGATATATAAATAGTGGGTACCCCTATTCAAGAGCGCCCAAGATAAGAGCATTCGCGATTTAAGAGCGGTCAAGTCGGCATGTATATCCCGCCTATACAATATATATATATATTTCCCACTACAGATAAGAGCAATGTGTACTCGTAGTTAAGAGCGCTTGTTTTGGTTTGTCACGGGACGCTCTTAAATCGGGGCACCCACTGCCGTACAATGCCGAAAATGCAAGGGAGGCGTGCTATTCATATAAATGCCGATGAAGATACATTAAGTTAGCATAAACTAGTCTATAATGATACCTCGAATATCGGATTTGAGGTTAGCGCTCACCGTTGGGCACCATTTCATAGCCCAACTTTTTTAGCGCTCCCTTCAACAGTGATCCTTATGGGTGTTCCTGTTTGGCTGTTTCACATTTGTGCTTGTTTTGGTTTGTCACGGGACGCTCTTATATCGGGGCACCCACTGCCGTACAATGCCGAAAATGCAAGGGAGGCGTGCTATTCATATAAATGTCGATGAAGATACCTTAAGTTAGCATAAACTAGTCTATAATAATATCTCGAATATCGGGTTTGAGGTTAGCGCTCACCGTTGGGCACCATTTCATAGCCCAACTTTCTTAGCGCTCCCTTCAACAGTGATCCTTATGGGTGTTCTTATTTGGCTATTTCCTATTTGTGGTTGTTTTGGCTTGTCACGGGACGCTCTTAAATCGAGGCACTCACTGCTGTACAAAGCCGGAAATGCAAGGGAGGCATGCTATTCGTATCAATGTCGATGAAGATACATTAAGCATAGACTACCCTATACCATGAATATAGGGTTTAAGGTTAGCGCACACCGTTGGGCACAATTTCATAACCCAACTTTCTTAGCGCTCCCCTTCAACAGTAGAGTAGTGATCGTTATTGTGTGTTCTTATGTTGGCTATTTTTTATTTGTGGGCGTATTTTCTAATAATACCTGCAGATCAGTTGCCCGTGGGATTGTGTATCAGACTTGCAGCAGTATTAGTAGTATACTACGGTAAGTTTCTCAGAATCCGATTGGTGGCGGAGGTGTAACAGAGTGCTCCAGGAGTTCCATGAAAGTGGATGTGCTTCAGGATAGATAGTTATAATAGAGGTACCCCAACCGTAACCCGCATCTGTTTCTTCTGTTTTTGACGCATGCTATCTTAAGGTAGAGGTGATGCACCATGTTTTGTTCATGAGGGTGGTCACTGGAAGAGCTCTATAATACCTGCAGTAGCCTGCACACTGATTTTGGAGGCAATCGAAAGCGCTACGTACCCGATGACCATTCCCACGCGTCTAATTGACCAAAATGAAAATGAGTGCAACAAAATCATGAAAACTACGCCGATTTTGGGATAAGAAGCCCCCCGTCGTTCAGCAAAATATTCAGTCAAAAAGTGCTACCTCGATCGTAGCCCAAGTCTAATAGCTACAGTAGTAATAGTTAGTAATAGTGCCAGCCACCCCTTCCGCCGAGAGAATGGCCTACCTCGATCTCTTCAGCATCGCCTACAGCAGTGCGCCCCTCTCGCATCCCTTTTCGTGACATGATTATGCAGGCGGCGCTCCCTCCTTGCCTGGAAATGGGGAAGCATGTCACCCGCCACCGCCAAGGACGCGGCTACCGCCACCGCCGCCGAGCTATCAAGACTACGAGAGACGCCCCACCCACATCGCCGAATCGTATCCGACCTCCATGGTGCATGGTGCCGGGAAGGTTGAAGTCAGGAGCAGTCCCACCCTGCTAAGCTATGAGCAGTGCATTGCCCGCGCTGCTGCTGTTGCTGCTGCTGACGTTGGCCGCGCTTCACATGGTGCGATCATTAGAGGGGTGGGCTTAACTCATGGTGATGTCATAAAAGGCTGTAATTACAGTAGTTTACGTGTTGAACCACGCCTGCTCGCCTTTGGTCCCCTTCAACCGCCGAAACGGTGCCACGCCCTGCGTTTTGTCCCCATTGAGCCTATCGTCGAAACCGTTTTGCAATCATTACGTGTTGCTAGCCTGCGCCGATGGGTTTCCTAGGTGTTTGGGAAGGGCAGCGGGCTTGTACCGCGTTGACAGCTTCCCGGGCAGATGACGCTAGTACTAATCTAGCTTACTGTATATCGGTGACTGGTTACCCACCTCGGTCAGCCACCTCGAATCATACGAAACACGCCTCTTGCAGCTTCCCCTTACGCCCTCCTGCCTGACGTTGCCCTCTATTGTGTGTGATGCAGGCGGCGACCCCCCCCTGTTGAGAAATGGAGACCTTCGTTGTTTTTCGTCACTGTCACCATCACTGTCATCACCACCACCACCACCACCCCCGCGCTGCGAGGATTGTATGCGGGATCCTTCCCCCTGCGCTGCGGGTGTCAACGTAACGCCCATGAGTACAGATGATGGCGAAGCCCTCGATGCTGGTGGCAGCAGCCCCGCCCCGCCGCCAACCTACGCGAAACACGTCGCGCGTGTTGCTGATGGGGTGAGCCGCTATTCCGGTGGTGCGATCAGGGAGGGGGGCGGAGTGAGCGATGACTTGACCGTGAAGATGGAGTTCCATCGGAAACGGTGGGCCTTGTTCTTGGCGGGGAACCTCATTTCCGCTGCGGTCGTCATCTCCGAGATATGGCAGCTCAGCGTGTGCTTCCATGAATTCGTCTTTGAGGCGGACGATGATGACAACCTTGATTTTGAAGCACATTTGCCGTCCATCGCACAGATCACTCGCGGCCTAGAGATGTTCACGCTTTTCTTCGGTCTGTGGACCGAGATCGTTTCTGCCATTGGCCTGTCCCTCATATACCGGTCGCCGTTGGATATCAAGTCCGTGCACAAGATCCCGCCCGAAGATATGCGACACTGCGGGGGAACGGCGATCGTCTACTTCCTAACCCCCTTCTCCTGGGGGGTCATATACATGACAGGCAGTGTTGTTAGCGCATTGTATTCCGTCTACTCCTTCTGCGAGGGTCGCGGAGGATCCGGGCTAACGATGTATCTGTGGGTCTCGAGTGCGTTCATGTACTGGGGCGCCCTCGCAATGCTCGGACTGTCGTTTTTTATCTTGCTGTTCTCTTGCGGCTCGCCCGCGAGGTGTGCGGACAGGTGTTGCGCCGCGGTCAGGAGAACATACGTTCAGCGAATCTTGTCCAAAGCTGCATTTCTCGATTTTTTCTGGCAAGTGCAGGGCGCGTTGTGGTCGTATCGTGCGGGAGGGTTCGGACTGACCGCGTGCATTCTTGTGGGCGTGTTCGGAATTGTCGGGCAGGTGTTGGCCGGGGTTGGCAGCCTCGCTCCGGACGTGGTGCGAGAAGTAGTCGGTCCTTTGCCGTAACATATATTCAAGCATAGAGAGAGGTGGGAACCGTGGATGGGGTATGAAAACGAAGTGCTGTGCACACAGGTACACGAGTTGCGGGTGTTTCCCCCTCCGAGCATAAAATAAGACTGCTGCTATGTACGGGTGGGGGGATATCCCCGTTTTTTTTTTTTCATATCCCGTGTACACTGCTCGGGCGAGCGGCTCTGTACCTCATGCAAAATTATACATATGATACAAACATGTTGGTGGCACAGAGTAACAAACAATAACATGGCGGTGCATACCGTACAGTACAGTACAGGACATATAAAATAAGAAACGGGACGCGTGCTACGATAGAGGCAGAGGTGTACCGTTTTTTGGCTAAAACGATTTCTGAATGATCGGGCTCTTTACCTTAACCCAAAATCGTTCGAATTTCGTTTTTGCGTGTCGCAATACTTTTCGCTGTACACTACCGGCCCTCTCCTAAGAAAGTGCCCCACAAGAAACTCAGCCTAAACAGTACGGGGGGAATAAGAAAGTCGACAACTATTATACTGAAGTTAGTGTGGGACACACCCCTTTCTCAAATAAGAAAGTCAGCCTAAGCCCGATTTATGATTTCTTATGAGCGGGCCGGTACTGTATACTTAGGAGTCCATGATAATGTTCATCGGGCGGCCCTGTGATTTTTCTAAAAAGAAAAGCCGTTTTTTTTTGTGAGGTGTAGAACTCCTCAAGTGACCACCCTCAGAAACCAGAAACATGGTGTCCACCTTTACCGTAGCATGCATCACGGGAAATCTGGCCCAGGCTGGTTTTCTGATTTTGAGAGAGGGTGCTTTCCACACTAAATCCAAGATAACGACTCTCGAGTGTCATGTTAACCTCTTAACGTCCGTGTTATAGTACTGCTGGGATGATGCTTGGAAATGCCGGTAAATACCAAGGACTATCATGGTGCCGTTGTCAGTCTTTCTGCTCCCGTTACGACGGGACGGGACGGGGCCATTTGCGTCTAGACGGGACGGGAACGGGACGGGAAATGTCCACATGTTTTCTAGACGGGATGGGAACGGGACGGGAAGACGCGAGGTTTATATTGATGGGGACGGGATGGGAATTAAATATGGCTCCGATCTTTCAGACGGGATGGGATGGGACTATCACGTTTTATAGTGGGACGGGAAACAATGGGAAAATTGTCATTGTCGATGGGAAAGACAACAGGAAAGCCAATGGGAAAAATGCCAGTGACGATGGGAAAGACAACGGGAAACCCACTGGGGATATGTGCGACGCTGTCAACGGGACATAGATGCTCAACGGGACATACACCCCACCTCCTCCAAGCCTCGTTACGAACTACAGTAGTAGTGTGCACCGGCACATGCAGTAGGTGTCATTTGCCGAAGCGCTGGCAACAAAAACTGCTAGAATAAAATACACATTTACTTGTATAATCTTGGCATAATATGTGTGCGTGTTGTTTTCACATTAAACCCGTTGGTATAAATATGTGTACTTATTTTATATATATAGTTAATCCCGTAATTTCCTTGTGAAGAGGATACATTGCGTGCAAACACGATTATTCTGGGGGAAAAGAGGAGATACCAGATATGAAAATGACACGAAGAAACCTTTTGCTCCCATATTGTTCACAGGAGTATACCACCGATCGCAAATGACCGACTTGGCTGTGCCGGAGGCTCAGCACCCGAGCCACCATGGGACCATTCCGCCATGCATGAGGAACGTATGTGTGTGGTGCGTCTCTCTCCAAAAGTGAAAAAAAAAAGAAATTGGAGAGCGACAGCATACCACAACAATAATAAATAATAAAATCCAAGATTAACATACTGTACAAATATAAATAGAGACAACTTCCACTGAAACTACGAAACTACACGTAAGTGGGAAGTGCAAATGGGACATTTGGGAGGATGAGTGGGAAGTGCAAATGGGAGGAAGATGGGAACTGACAATGGGAGCAGCATGTTCATAATGGTCGCGGGAACGGGAGTACTTGCGGGCATAGTGGGACGAGAAGCAAGCGGGACGGGAGAAAGTATCCTGCCGACGGGATGGGAAGTAATGGGACGGGAGAAAGTGTCCGACGATATGACAGGAAGCAAGGTGGGGACGGGAGGACGGGAGGATGCTAATTCGGCCATATGGGGAGGAAATGGGTAGGGGAAACATTATGGGATGGGACGGGAGATCGTGGAGAGGAGACATTTCACGATGGGACGGGACGGGAATACCCGTCCCGTCCCATCCCATATGGGAATTCCCGTCCCGTTGACTCCCATGATACTGTAATCCTTGGAAAATACCTGGCAGTAGGTTTAAGAATCGTATAGGTAGTACTTGGAAGGCTTATCTTAGATGGGAACCAGGGGTTCCCAGGTTTATGGCAAGCTTTTTCCTTTTAGCCTGTTTCTTGTTAGGCGTCCTGTACTGTATCGCGAAAACAAAAAAGCTTACGTAACATATTCAAGACGGCCTAGAAATAAGGTGGTCGCTTGGCCGAGTGCTTCTGAGCGACTGAAGATAGAGGACCTATCACATAATCAAATAAGGGCGACCACCCCCCCCCCACCCCCGCCGTAGAACTCTACAGGAAACTCGGTGAACTCCCGTGATGCATGCGACGGTAGAGGTGCACCAATTTTGTTCATGGAGTTCCTCGCTTGAGGGTCTCCATACTAATAGTGAGTCAAAAACTGATTTTGTGAAAAAAAAACAAAAAATGCGCCCCGATGAACAATTATTTGGCCTAATTAAGGTATGATTTACGCAAAATCATACTGCAAACAGAGGACGACACCCCGACGAGTTCGTAGCGTGTCTGCGCTTTCTCACGACGGCGGTGTTAACCCTTATAGGACTGGAGTCCCGTTTTGGGGACAAATTACTCAGAATTAGAGTGGTATGTCCCCAAAACGGGACTGCAGTCCTAAAAGGGTTAATCTGTTGACCATAATGGAATTTTCGCCGAGGAAGTATACTGCAGACCTTCTCAAGGTAGATATTGCGACGGAGGTTGTAGACGCGTACGGTACAGGACACCTAATAATATGAAACAGGCTAATAAGAAAGCCAGGCTGAGATTTAGAGTAAAATAGGGAAATTCGGGAGTCGTCATCTTGGAATTAGTGTAGAAGGCACTCTACCCTCTCTCAAATAAGAAATCCAGCCTGGACCAGATTTCCTGTTTCTTAGTAAGTGTCCTGTACTGTACGCCTCTCGGTAGCGGCTTTGGTGCACTGGTTTTTATGTTTCGTGGAGTCCCAGAATGCCTTAAACAACTCGTCGTGACAGCCCCGCCTGCGCCGCCCCGGGCTCCCCAGAGAACTGGTGAAGTCATAGACGTCATCGAGTGCAGCAGTAGTAGTACATATCGCTGTTTAACTTGCCCACCGAAGCGAAACAATGCACGTTGCCAGCGAAGGAGTCGGAGAAATGGTTCAGACGCGTTGAGGAGGTGGCAGAGCAGCACATGAAGCGCTGGTTCCTTACGGAGAAAAGGAGCAAGTAGAAAAACGGCTACTGTACATACAGTAGCGCCTGAGGTACGAACTGCTCAGCACGTTGAGCCCCCAAGGCCCAGGGAAGGGGGGGAAAGGAACCGCGTTGGAGGAGAAGTAGCAACAGCAGCTAATGCAGTGAAGGCACCCGCCGAAACGTAGCACTTACTCGTACCGAATACACCCGGCGGTCACTGCTCACTGTGTTACAACCCCTGTTCATGTTTTTGTTGTGTTACCCTATTTCCTGCCAAGTCGATGCCCCCCCCCCCTCCCCGCCGTCGGTACTCTGGCGGAACTCTGCCACTCTGCATCGGCGGCGTCGCCCATTTTTGTTTTTCTTTTTGTTGTTGTTGTTGTTGTGGCATTTCTGCTTTGTGTTTGTGAGTTCCTGTAATGGTATGGGCTAGGAAGGCCGGTAATTACCTCTCTGTACAGGTAATTGGTCCGTTTTCGTATAACTTGGATGGCATTCGTATTCGGGATATTTATAAGATCTGAGGGCTTTACTTGAAGCCCGCCCGAGGTCAGATGTCATCTGACTCGGGGTTGAATAAAAGCTACTTCTCTTCTACGCTTGACTCTACGGAAAGTGAGTAACACCAAGGATGCTTAATAGACAAACTTGCAAGGGGATACTCTGTGTCTCACCCAGTCTTATCACACGTGGCGTCGTTGGCATTGCGACTAGTCTTCTGGCTCCTTTGGTATGGACCTTCTGGGGCCGGCTAGCGCGGCTGGAGCGGGCGCTCTACCCTTTTTCCCATCAAGGAGGAGGCGACAAGATTAGCTACCTCGTCCCCCTTCTCCAAGACATGGAAACGGAGAGAGCCTACTCTGGGTGAGACACAGAGTATCCCCTTGCAAGTTTGTCTATTAAGCATCCTTGGTGTTACTCACTTTCCGTAGAGTCAAACGTAGAAGAGAAGCAGCTTTTATTAAACCCCGAGCCAGATGACATCTGACCTCGGGCGGGCTTCAAGTAAAGCCCTCAGATCTTATAAATACCCCGAATACGAATGTCATCCAAGTTATACGAAAACGGACCAATTACCTATACAGAGGTAATTACCGGCCTTCCTGACCCATGCCATTACACTAGCCCACCCTGATGAGCCGTATATGCAGAAATATGGGGAAAACGGGAAAATCCCAGTTCCCCGAATTAGAACATGAGTCGAAGATGCGGCTCCTCAAAATCCCTCCCACACCTCTAAGTTGCTAGGCTGTTAAACCATTAGTCCGTTGGGCTACTGGTAAAAGGTTAACCGATTGCCTACCCAATCTAAGCCTTATAACATTCTCCCCCCCCTGGAACGGACCGGATATACGGGTCGACGCTGTGACCAGCACGCGGTTCCTGTTTATGGGGATCCAGAAGTGTTTTCAGATTCTTGACAACATGAGGAAATTCGCTTTTCTTTAACAAGCGTTTTCATGGTGGTCGTGAGATTCGAACTCACGACCACTACAACCCATGTCCTGCCGACGACGCCATTTGTTAAAGCATTGGTCCGTTGGGCTACTGGTAAAAGGTTAACCGATTGCCTGCCCAATCTAAGCCTTATAACATTCCCCCCCTTTGTCTGTTGCTGTCCCTCCTTTGATGTACAGTGGGTACCCCTATTTAAGAGAGGTGTGGTACAGGCTGAAAACAGCTCTCTTAACTAGCCTTCCCTCTTATCCACAGTGGGAAATATATAGGTTTAGTGTAGGCGGGTCCAGCCGATTCCGTCTCTCTTAACTGTACTATTTACATAGCCTCTCTTAACCCTTTCAGTACTCCAGTGCGCATAACCATATATTTGACTCTAATACCAAGTAATCTGTCCCCAAAACGGGAGTGCAGTGCTAAACGGTTAAGTCGGGGTACCCACTGTATATAATAGGACTGCTCTGCCCTCTTCTTGTCTACAGTATAGTCTTCAGTCTTGCCTTTTTCGTGTACACTACCGGCCCTCTCACAAGAAAGTGCCCCACAAGAAATTAAGCCTAAACATTACGGGGAAATAGGAAAGTCGACAGCTATTGTACTGAAGTTAGTGTGGGACACACCCCTTTCTCAAATAAGAAAGTCAGCATAAGCCCGATTTCTGGTTTCTTATGAGCGGGCCGGTGCTGTAGTCCAATCAGTGTTGGCCCATCAGCTGGACGTATAATAGGACTGATCGTACCAGCAAACAGCAACACTGTCCCCTCGGGACTCGGCCCGCGCCCTTGAGTGGATGTTTGCTTTGTTTCGCTTTCCGTTATTTTCTTTTTATTTCCTTTCCTTTCTTTTTCTTTCTGTTTTCGTTTTCGCTGTGTTTCGTACTTTTATTTTTCTGCTGTTCGGTTGTACATCGTACATACCATGGACATACCGGTACTCCTGGTATCACCTGGTTGCAAGTGGTACGAGATGGTATACCACGGCTCGTTAGTACCGTTCCCTTGTGTACTCGTACTGCGCCTGTGTCAATTTGTACCCAGCAGGGCACCTGGTACTTGTTTTCTTCCATCGAGAGCTTTTTTTTGCCTGTGGTGAGATTTCAGGGGCGAATAATGTGAGAAGATCATCCTCGTCAGCATCATCACACACATCAGTATATATATGGTGGTACGGCACGCGCTTGGTATCCCCTGGCACACAACAGAGGAAGCTTGTGCGAGATTTCGTCCCAGACCACCGTGCCAAAGTGGTGGTTCCAGGTACGTGCAGGGTAGCAAAATGCGTTCCACTTTTAATTTTGAAAATATCTGGCGCCTGCTTTTTCATTGGCGGAGGAGTTTCAGGTTCTAACCTTTCATTGGTCGACAGCTTAGAACCTATGTGGCCTCTTTATCTTTTGGAACTTCCTGTGCAGCCCTCCCTCGTCGCTTCTCGCCCACTCGGCAGCCCAATCGCTGCTGTAAGAGATCCAGCGTGCTTTAAAGCGCGGCATGGCGCAACAACCTCCCGATCGAAAAACTGGGCTTGCTGTTGGCGACGAGCAAAGGGGCAGCAGGGGTCCATGTCATCATTCTTCACAAACCCCGCGAACATGTATTTTTGCCGGTAGTGCTTCGAGTAGTTCACAACAGCAGCGGCAACAGGAGGAGGAGGAAGCACCCGACCTTGCTGCTGCTGCACCGTGCAGTGCTCCTGCTACGGGCCCTGCTTCCGGTCCAGGGCCAGGGCGGTCGTTCTTTGGGGCATTCCAGGAGCAGCAGCGGGAGTGCGATGGCCTGCTGGCGTCTCATTCGCCGCGCGGTGCCTGCTCTCCGCAGAAAGGTGAAAAACGCAGTTTACACCAACAGCAGCAGGGGGAGGAGCAGGAGGAGGAAACACCGGACTCCTGCCTTCGCCATGCACGTTGTGAACTGCCACCTACGAAACGCTCTGCCCCGCCGAATATCGCCGTGGGGAGAAAAAGTGATGGAGGGAATGGTGCGGGAGGGATCGGAGATCCGGCAGGCGACAGCTCTCGCTGTTTCAACGCGCTCGAGGCCATGACCCCTGGCTGGCCACGGGCAGCAGCGGTGGTACAGGACGACGACAGCAGCAGCGGCGACATGCCAAGGCCAGCGTTGAATAGACCCGTGGCCGCGCGGGACACAGCAGCAGTAGTTCAGGACCACGGTGAAGGTGGCAATGTCCCTCCCGGAAGGAACCTCGAAGACACCCCGTGGTGCTGCGGAGGCGGCGCCAGGGCGACGGGGAAGGGAGGGGAGCCTGGGCTGCTTTGCGACACGCTGCGCTGCAAGAGGTGGATGTGTCATGCGTGCCGCGTTGAAAAAACGCGTGGCAACGGATGTTCGGCGTTCGTGTGCTGTGGCTGTAAGGTGCTGCATGGGCCCTGTTGGTGTCACGGGTGAGTTTCCCCCGAGTAGGATGTCTTGATTTGCTTCCCGCTTTCGCGTACTACTGCTGCATACCTGGTACGTACATTTTCGCCAATGCAGCGACATCACTTCTGCTGCAGACTACTACGAACTCGTACTCGCATCAACGTGTTAATAGACTCACCTCCCGGAGATGGGGGGCGGCCCTTTTGTCGATAAAAAAAATAAAAGCAATGAAGAGGCTACGAGGCTGATGCTGTCGGGTTGGGAGGATCGAAAAGGGCGGTTTCCCATCCACTTTAATTCCCACGGGGTGTGTCTGGACGCCTGCCCTAAGGGCCCGAATTAACGAGTATAAAATAAATTCCATTTGGAAAAAATAAAGTTCAAAATCGCTTTTCATTTGTCAACACACGCACCAGCACCAAATATTATGCCCCAAGATCCTAATCTTTGGTGCTGGTGCGAAAATCAATTTGGAAAAAAAAAACAATCAAATCCGCTTTTCATTGGTCAACACGCGCACCAGCACCAAAGATTAGGATATTGGGGGTGCTGGCGCGTGTGTTGACCAATGAAAAGCGAATTTTGTTTTTATTTTTCCAAATTGAATTTATTTTATACTCGTTAATATGGGCCCTAATATATCATCAGTCGGGTCGAGTTTGTAGTTTTCTTGTGCTTTTTCTGGGGGCGTTTGATACGAGCGTTGAAAAGAGTTTCGTGTCCTGCTCGCGGGTTCTTGTAGGGTGCTGCGCTGCGAGCCGCAGCAGCAGCAGTAGAGCAGGAAACCCAGCATTGCAGAGTTGTTTAGGCTACTGCTAGGTGGTGTAACCGTATGTTTAGAGGGGTGGAGAGATACGGCGGGCTTCAAACACTTTTTCGATCGAGAAACCCGATCCACGCATCCCGTCGAAAAACTCAAAACAGTCGGATCGAAAAAACTATTTTTCAATACGGTATAACAAAACCCGATATTGTCTCCGATCGGAAACCGGCCTATTTGATCCACGTATCCGACTGCGTAGGCTAATCATTACGCAGTCGGATACGTGGATCGAAAAATCCTGTTTCCGATCCACTCTAAATTCGACGGGGTGTGTCTGGATGGCTTCCCTATCGTCAATCGCATCAATTTTGTAGTGTTTTGTGCTCTTCCCGGGGGCGGTTGATACGAGAGTTGAAAGCTGCTTCGTGTCCTGCTCGCGGGTTCTAGGAGGCGCTGCGCTGCGAGCAGCAGCAGCAGCAGCAGCAGCAGCAGCAGCAGCAGCAGTGGAGAGCGACAGCAGCAGTAGAGAGCAAACACCAGCAGTAGAACAGTCAACCCAGCATCGGAGAGTTGTTTAGGCTGCTGCTGTGTGGTGTGACCGTGTGTTTGGAGGGGTGGAGAGAGATATGGTGGGCTTCAACAACGTTTTCGATTGAGAAAGGCAATCCACGAATCCCATCGAAAAACTCAAGTTTTTTTAAGGAATGCGTGGATCGGATTGCTCGATCGAAAAAGGTGTGAATCGAAAAGACTCTTTTTGAACGGTATAAGAAAGCCCAATTGTGTCTCCAATCGGAAACCGGCGTTTTCGATCCATGTACACGTCCGACTGCATAATAATTAGTCTTGGCCTTTCGTTTTTTTTTTTGTAAATACAACATGCCAGTCGCTCGTCGGTACAGTACGCGACAGATGTTAAGAATCTCTTATTTTTGGATAGACTGGAATTCTTATGTAAGACTAGGTGTGTTCCACACTATTTTCAGTACAAAGAGGTCGCATTCCTACTTTCCCCCCTAAATCTCAGTCTCAAATTCTTGATTATCATATTCTCAACATCTTTCACATACTGCAATAGCGCAACTTTTGCCACCGAAACATTACACAGCATTGTGTGTAGTGCAGAGGCAAAGGACGACCGCAGGAACTAGTGTACTCCTGCTGCTTACTGATGTTGTGCCTTTGATTAGCTGCGGGGGGCGGGCGCACTACTGCTGTGTGTTCGTGAATTGTGCGCGAAAATATGAAAACATGACTGCGCGGTGCTACTGTTGACCAAAATCCGTTTGTCGTTCAAGTGAGATGTTGCAACCTGCCACTCCGTCTTCCCCCCGCTCCCTTCGCATTGATATGTGCATGGTACCTGGCACGCACCCACCCTCTTCGTATGGATATACTCCTGGTACCTGGTACGTACCTATATGATTGTTTCTGGCGTACCGGTGCCTGGTAGGTGCCAACTGAGGAAGAGCAGGATTGAGCAGCAGGCGATCGCATTGGCGTCCGGCCTGCCACAAACAAGCGCCATCGCGAGTGCAGCCGACGCCAATATTCCTTCTCGGGATGCGTTCAGACTCCCGCCGTTCGGTGCTGCCCGTGAATCTGAAACTCAGCTGTTCTCGGTTTCAACGGCCGCCACGAAGGAACGCGTGTGTGTCGAGTTCGGGGAAGTCAAAATGCGCGACAAGCCGACTCGTCGACTGATCAGCTGTATGGACAACGCATGCAAAAGGTGGGCGTGTGCGCTGTGGCTCGTCGTGTCTGCGGTGGCAGGACAGCGTACCACGGGCACGCACTACTACTGCTGCTGCTGCTGCTGCTGTAGTGCCCGTGTTTGTCAGTTTTGGACTGAAGCGTGCAGGCGGGGGGGGGGGGGGTGTACTCATTGTCATGCATAGCCGTCTTACTAATAGTACGAATGACCTTCTAATAGTACGAATCACTTACACACTGTACGAATAACTTACTAATAGTATGAATCACTTACTAATAGTACGAATCACTTACTAGTAGTACTAATCACTTACTAGTAGTACTAAACACTTACTAATAGTACTAATCACTTACTAATAGTACTAATCACTTACTGCCCATAGACCTCCCCATCCCAGTAATACGGGGACGGAACACATCGGGTTTTCACGTTTTCAACGACCAGGCAAAAGGACAAGTGGGGGCCCATTGCCGAAGTGTTTTTTTTTTGCATATTTCATGGACACACCCTACAGCCGTTGGTCTTGAGGGCAAGCGCCCGTGCCGATTTATTTTGTTGTCGAGATAAAACTGAAGCGCAAAAACGACCGAACGTAAGGGGAAGCAGGGCTCGACTCGAGAGTTAACCCTGGATGAGAGTGATGAACGCTTCGCGAGATGGTGTGAGACTGGGTGTACGGAGGCGGGATGGGGGAGGTGAGCTCCGCTTTTGTGGCCCAGATCTTACGCCACAGTAGTAGTCGTAGTCGTAGTGGTAGTGGTAATAGTAGTGGCAGTAGCAGTAGTAGCAGAAGGAGGAGGAGGAGGAGAAAGACTAGTACTAGTACTATTACGGAGGACCAGAGTAAACAGGACCTATGGTGTACACCATAACCTATATGTTCCCCTATTTTTAGGAACAATGTGTGGTCCTATTTACTATGGTATTCCGTAGTAGTATAAACATTGTAGTACCGTACTAGTGATAGAACTGCTGAGGGGCAACAAGGTGACTTGACGAAAAGTTCCCCTGCGTGCTTTTTTTTATGATGCTCCGGTGGCCACCAACTTCATTATCACGCTCTGAAGCCTCGTGTGTATGTTTCCTTTTGTCCTCCTCGCGCAGTGATAGTGTGTGGGCACGACAGAGGATTCTAAGCGGCAGGGGGGGCAGGGTTGACAGCTCCTGTGAACACGCTCGAGTCGTCCTCGAAAGCGATGGGACGACTTTCAAGCAAGACATCCCGGAAGCTTCTCCCGTCGAGCTCGGCGAGGAAGGGGTGGTGGGACTTGCCGAAGCCCTAGCGAGGACGGGGTATCTGGGCAATGACGATGTGACACTTATCCGAGGACTGGCAGAGGACGCCGCTAACAGCTGTTCAGCGCTGGTGGTTCAGCTCGGGGCTACTGGGGTGTTCGCCGTGCACCACGGGCGTAGTCGGTTCGTGCCGGGCGATTGGGCTCATGTTCGGGTCAGAGGCGGGGAGGCGAAGGTTGGGGGCAAGGGGCCGGTTGTGTCGCGCCTTGGGCGGCGCACCCTTGTCAGCGCTCAGTTCCAATGCGAGGTGAAGACAGCAGCAGTGGTCATGAAAAACAGAAAATAAAAAACAAGAATCAGCAGCATTCTATATAAAGTACTCGTACCACTATTACGGTGGACCATGGTAAATAGGACCTAGGGTACACACACAAAAATCTATATAATATTTGTTATTCTAATTAACAATATTTGGTCATAGTAAATAGGACCTAGGGTACACACAAAACCCTATATATATTTATTATTTTTATCAACAATATTTGGTCCTATTTACTAGTGTTTACTATGGTCCCCCGTGATAGTAGTTTCTTGGTATGCCTATATACAAGAACTCGAGGCAGCGGAGTATTTCGTGAGGGCCCCAAGAAGCGCTCGCATATGCTCGTAGTCTCCAGGGTTGGTTGGTGCTCATTGAGACGTACTCTAAATAGGCGTCCTTGAACGTGCGTTTGAGTATGATCGCCTGTCTGACAGTTCGTAGTGTCAGTTGAATAGATATAGTAGTCCAGGATGTAACAAGTGTTATTTTGCTGTGGCCGGTCCACCCCCTTCCCCCCCTCCCACGATGAGCCGATATCAAATTTAGATGTTGTGTCTTTACAGCTACCAAGGTAATTTTGTTTGTACCCCGAGCTTCAGACGCACCTTTCCTGTCTCTGAAAACGGTATGCGGGCGTTTCCTGCAAACGCAATGTGGCCATTCGTTCGTGCTTGTGAGTTGTTGTTGAGAGTATTGGTATTTATTGCGTGTGCTGTAATACTAGTAAGTAGGTTAGAGGCAAACCGGTGGGAAAATGATGTGGGAGCTTCGGGCCGACAATTTTCCCTTTGCAAACAAGACGCGTGGAGATTTGCGGTCAAAGTTTGTTTTCTGATGGCTTTGGTGGGTTTGCTTGGCTAGCCCGCAAGGCCGGAAGCAAGCGTAGTTATGCCAATAGTATATACCACATAGTGGCGCACGAAACAAAGCGGTTGCTGTGCGAGCGCCTTTGAGTGTGCAGTACGTACATACGCGTAATGGACACGTATATAGATATGTCATCGGTACTATTACGGAGGACCTAGAGTAAATAAGACCAAATTTCGTCAGGTAAAAAAATGTATATGTGTGCCGTAGGTCCTATTTACTATGGTTCCCCGTATTAACAGCAAGAAAACGAGCACCTGGTACTTGTTAAGAACCGCAGGCTCGGGTTTTCATGGGGTAAAATAACGACATGCCGACGCGGTCAGGTTCTTTTTTTCTTGTTTACAACCCACCTTTTCCCCACGTACGACATCCTGGCTGGGCCAAGAGTTCCTGTTTCTAGTCATGAGCTGATTTCCTGGTACTGCTGTAGACAACTCAGAACACACACACGAGAGACCAAAAACACTGCCTTTGGCACCTTTTCCAGATTTAGTGGAGTGGTTGTTAAATTGATTTTGACCGTTTTCTCTGGACTGTTTCTTATGCACACACCCAGGGGAGTGGTGGAGACCCATGCGGCCTTCCCGGCGTGTGCGGGGGCCCCATGGAAATCTGCCCCCACACGCACATCGTAGGGCTGGCTCTGCTGGGCGGTCAGTACGCCAACGGTAAGGGTGCACCGCCCCCAGACCCAAACGAGGACGAGTACGGAGATCAGATAGATGTCGAGGGCAAGGAGGTCAGCTCGGCGAAGGCCGAGTGGAGGGGCAGGTGTAAGGGCGGGGATGGAGACGGGCTCGACGGTCGGGCGGCGTTCTCTGGGAAGATGTTGCACCTGCTGAAGGTCATGGGCGTCCTGAAGTTTCCGGTCAACCCCATCCCCGACCTGTCGCATGCTGCCCGCAAGACAGCGCTGGAGGGGGGTAGCCTGATCCCTTGCCACGAGAGCGTGTGCTCGGTCTGCGGGGAGGAGTTGCTCGTTACGGAGCACAGAGATGGACTAGCACTGACGCAGGTAAGTTTTTTTTTTGTTTTTTTGTAATCCTCCGGCGGATGGGTAAAAAAAAAGCGTACGCCCTCCACACTTCCACGTCTCACTGCGTGTCGTGTGTCAATAATTCCCGCGTACTCATGTACGAGGGAAGGTAAACGTTTTGGTATTATATCTCGGATCGATTTTGCTTTAAAAACGATGTACCACTCTGGCCAGGAATATAATCCCCGCTATATATAGGATAGTGAAATCAAACGTGTCTTATATCACCCGCCACAGTGGCAACCCTTCTGCGTCCCAAGCCCCCGTGTGTGTGCCAAACGAAGCGATGACAAGTAAGGAGAATCTTTACCAGTCGCTTTAGTGTGGGCGCGCACAGCCACTCGGGTAAGGGCACGCAGCGCGCGACGGGTGCTACGATAAAGGTAGCACTTTTGGCTGTTTTTTTTCTGAATGATCGGGCTCCTTAACCCAAATTCGACGGATTTTCGTTATTTTGTTGCCATAGTTTCGATAGTATACCTGGCTCATGGGATTGTTGGTCGGTAGCACTTTTGGTTTTT
Organism: Saccharina japonica; assembly: GCA_008828725.1. Classification (NCBI taxonomy): domain Eukaryota; class Phaeophyceae; order Laminariales; family Laminariaceae; genus Saccharina; species Saccharina japonica. The sequence continues at coordinate 93,545 of MEHQ01003472.1, forward strand.
TGCAAAATCGGTTTTCGGGTAAGGTATATTGAGCCCCTCAAGTGAGGAGCTCAGAAAAATCACGGTGCACCTCTATCGTAGCATTCGTCGCGCCATTAGTCTATGTATACCATAGTCTCCTCCCGTTCGCACACGTATTACGCCAGCTCACTACGTATAGTCCAGCAGCCCGGACTGCTCCTTGTGGCCGACGTTGTAGTCGTCCTTTTGTTTTGTCATTTTGATCCTCTGAAGTGCCAAAAGGGGGTGTTTGTCTTTTTAAACATTGCGGCGACCTCATGCCCTGTGTGTTCCGTTTCCCGAGCAATGCGTGCCTTCTAGGGGTGGCGGCTTACTTTCCTGAGCTCCTCACATGAGGAGGAGCTCAATCAACATCTCTCACCCGAAGACATGGCCTCGGTACAAGATTAAGATTTCTTTCGCGCAACCTCGCGGCCAACGTTTCCCTGCGCTATCCTAGTACCTAGCACAAATACACCCCCACAGGTAAAAGCATAAGCCGAGCAGAAATGTTTGCCTCAGAAGACATAAAGTGCATCATCCCCTACTGACGCGTGCTGCGATAGGTGTCGTAGCACGTTTAGGCTCTTTTTTTCCTGAATAATCAGGCTCTTTAACCCAAAATTCGTCGGGTCTTTCATTCTTGTTCCCCAATATGCTTCATTGTATACTTATGCCATGGGAATTTTTCATCGGGCAGGTATATAGCACTTACGGTTTTTGAGTTTTCCTCCAAAATATTATTTTGGGTGAGGAGATATACTCGTAGAGCTCGTCAAGGCAAAACTCTCACCAAAAGCATGGTGCACCTCTACCGCAACATGCGTGTACAGTGAGATGAGTCTTCCCCATGACCATGGCACCGTAGAAGTGCAGGTTCCCTGTCGGTATTTAACACGTACCACTTTGACCGGTAGTATAATCCCCGCTATGGCTCCCTGGTGTGACACAGCAAGTGACAGCACGCATTACGTAAGAAATTGGGAATGAAGACGGTTTTGTTTCCCCTGCGACCGTTTTGTTTTTTTCCACGAAGCATCCGATAAGAAAACCATGTTTTTGCACTTGGTGTTTAAGTGTAGGACGGCGCACCCTGCCTCACATTAGAATGGGTATTAGGGATAAGAACTTGAGCCTGGCCGAATATAAGAGTTTCGTGATGAAATGGTGTCGCATGCGCTTTGTCATTTACACCGTGGGGTCAACGTCGGTGTGGATAAGTAGGCGTACTGCCGTACGTTGGTCTGGTGTTTGTATTAACCATGCCCCGAGCTGTGTGTACCGGTAGATTCCGAAACGCCTCATCCATCGACGAACACCTTTATTTGTGAATTTCAGACGTGCCTTCGGAGGCTGTTTGTCTCGCTTGTCTTTATGAATCAGACGTCCGTTCGGAGGCTGTTTGTCTCGCTCGTCAGCACTGCTTCTGTATTCCACTATCTGTGTCCGCAAATGCAAGGATGCCTTGGGTGTCTCCATGAATGCCCAAACGGTATTTATATTCACGGACAAAAGGGGTGTGGGCGACGGTCCAATCTACGATGATAGTATCTGCGAATCAGCCGGCATACGCGTTCGTTTGGGAGGTCATGTCCTGGCGGCGAGGAGGAGCCACCTACCACTGACTGTAGTAAGGAAGGTTAGCTCTCCCTAGAAAAGCCACTCGCGCTGCTACTTCGATGTTTTGTAACTGCCATCGCCTGTGTGCATGGGCTTCTGGAAGGCACAAAAAACGAACAAATCTTGGGGGGAGATTATTTCAGTCGGATGGCGCGTATCTCCGGTTGCTTTCACCGAGCTCGAAAGGACACCCTATTTTGGTTTTGCGGCCGTTAAAAGTAGTGACTCGCTTATATAGTATGGTTTTGCCCACACGATCAAGAATCTGCCTTAGGACGGCAGCACGTGACGCTACGAAACGTGACCTCCTCTGTTTCTGTATTCTATTTTGTTTTGCTCAGTATTTTATGCCTGTCCCCGTGAGGCTCGAGCATAAGAAATGCGCGGCATGCGATGTTGCAGCGGTGGCGGGAGACGACTGGCGGGAGCACGGGTATTTCGTTTTCGGCGATTACGCTGTGCACATCCACGCGCTGGTCTCGGTGAGGAGTTATGTGGCGAACGGTACGCCGATCACCACCGCGTGGAGCAATCACCTGGGAGGCTTGAGCGAGGACAGGAGGTTTTGGGACAATGACCCCGTACTGGTGGCGCGGTGAGCCAGTTCAAGTTGTATACCCTACGAGCGTTTCGAGTTGTCGCCAATGTTTTTGCTTTCGCTTAACCGTGTTTGAGACCCGTGTATTTCAACCAAACAAATACCAGAAGTGCGATCTTACCAGCCCCCCAGAGAGGAGCGAGCATCCTCACGGCTATCACCACGAGCATCACTGACTGTGCCCTTCCTATAGCCCCTATGAATCATCACGAGACTTCGGAAAACAAAATCCCTGCCCCAGCAAGCCGGGCAGCTCCGTTTGACCGATAATGCCGTAATCGTCAGCGTTTTCGAACATGTTTCCCTGGCTGATTCCCCAGCGGAGTTAAGAGGGTCATGCCACGATGGATGGAGGGCGGGGGGGTGCCTAAAGAGTAAAAACGGCTGTTCACAAATACCTACTGGGCTGTATCGACCGAGGTTGCGTCGTCTCCATGAGCACGACGATGAAATCATTCGCCGATGCTGAGTTTTGAGTCGTGCATCATTTAGTTTCGGAACCACGCCGGACAGCCTCCCATTATTTTGTCTATCGGAACTCGACATGGTGACAAGAAGGGGTGGGTGGGAATACTGTCACAAGCGGTTCTTAGTAGGATGCAGCTCGCCCTTCATGCGACTCGCCCAACACCTCACGGCGCTTCGCGCTTGGTGCTAGCAGGTCGGGGAAAACCCGACGTGCCCCGTCCCGGCATTGTAGGGATGCGAGGGTCTACGGTCATACGACTACGGCCATGCATGAAAATGAAGTACACCCCCGGCGTCTCTATGTACGGCCCCCAAAATGATAAACTAGGAGTGGGGGCTATGGCTTTCCCGGAAACGACTAACTATTATTGATTTTCACAAGTGTCGTTATATATGCTGCGTATCCTTGAGATTACCCACAATGGTTGACAGGCTTGAGCGAACAAATGCATGTGAAACGAACCTCCGCGTGGCGTGCCCGGGGGAACTATTGTGTAATAACAAACACACCAACATCCTATGTATTTCGTTCTGCCCTCCGTTCTCCTTGCTTGCGCACCTAGAGTGCTTGACAACGACGACTTCCTGCAGACGCTGCTGGAAGTCTACCTGGCGTTCGAGGCCCTCACCGACCACCCTTACGCATTTTCAACCATAGTGGAAGGGTTTTTTCCGCAGCCGGCGTCTCGGGATGGCCGAAACATGTCCGCGGCGAACGACGTGACCTTGGAAAGGGTTTTGGCTCAGGGAGAAGAACAGGTCGTCGACGTGGACCTGTCAGCGTGTTGGCTCGTTCTGAGCATGCTGTCGCCCATGGTGTTTCCGAAGCGACTGCGGTTCGTGTACACACCGCCGATGGCGTTTAGCCCGCACGCCCGAAAATCGAACCTCTTCGTTATCACGGCAAACAGGGGGGCGCGGAAGGGTCCGGTCAACAAATCCCCAGCACTGCCATCAACTAGCGCGATCGGAAAGGGTAGCAGCAGCAGCAGCAGCAGTAGCAGCAGCAGCAGCAGCAGCGAAAAAGAGAGCGGAAAGCCCGCCCCAGAGGTGAACGCCGCTCCCGACAACGTGTACGACGTGTGGCGCCTGGCCGCGATCAAACCGCCGGTACAGCGCGGGACGGACTTCGCCCACCTCCTCGACTTTTCTGCCGCACGAGCGGGGAAAGCGGGGGACGTGCACGCGGTAGAGTTCGCGGGCATTGCCCACCGCGTCGTCCGCGAGCTGCGCCGCCATGGCCGGTATTCTGTTGGTCTCTTCGAGGTGGTGGCCGTACTTAACGCGCGTCTATCCGCCGTCCTGGCAGAACCCCAAGTATCCCATGCGGGGGTAAGAACCGCCGACGCCGAGGAGGAGGAGGAGGTAGGCGTGTTGGCGGCTTTCCGAGCGTTTTCGAGCGTCGTGCTGGCTGTGGCGGTGGGTTCCACCACCGGCGAGGTGCCGGCACTCCCCGCGTTCTACCGAGACCTCCCTCGACCCAACAAACTTGGCGGAGATGTCACTTCGGTGGCGGCGATAGTCATGTACGCTGAGGTGGGTAACGCTTCTTGCTGTTCCAGTTTTTGTTCGGCGCTTGGTAGAGCCCGGTGGGGTCGTCAAATCAGTCACAGCTTGGGCCCGCAAAATTCAAGATTCCCCTTCGGGGCTTCAGAGGGGAGAAAAAAATGTCGTCACGAAAATGGCGATTTTTGTTTTATGCCATCGGCCACGAACAAAGTTCCTTCCAGGGGCGGTGCCTTATAAGCCCCTTACATGTGGGGCTCCATGTATCGCCCGAAATATGACCCCGAAATAGCTTTGTTCGCGCAACCCTACCAAGGTATACACTAAGCAAAATTTGATCATACTAACCCGGTATATAGTTGGTCACTGAGGGAGCCCAACCGGTCCCAGTGACAAAATATTTCCTCAGGAGGCATCAACTAACTGCAACCCCTACCTACCTATCCCTACCGTGGGATGAGTCCCACGCAGAAAGCAACCCGGGCTGTCAGGGTAGGGAGCGTGTGCCAGAGTGCGTTGTATGGACCTGTACGACAGGCGCACAGGCAGTCAGCATGGTGTTAATTGGACCGCTCTTCCGACGTAGATTCTTGACAATATCGAAACCTGCCGCCTTTGGTTTAGCAACTATATATATGTATATATATTATGGGTCCCACTCTGGATCAAGCGGTTTCGGGTATTTGCGTACGTAAGCGGGGCTCGTGGGTGTAGACATGGCTTACTTGTTGTATGTTATGTACTCTATTGTGTTGTAGTACTGAGCATATAGGCTGTCATGTCATACTTCATTGCAGGTTGTGTAATGGCGTGCGTACGTGGAGCGAATCGATGCAGACTGGCTTTCTTTTTTCACTCTCTATATTTTGTGTGCATGTAGTATTCCATCCTCCACAGGGACACACGAACACAAGAGCCCCCCTCTTGCACCCGACCTCCCCGTCGACCGCCATCGCCGCGAAGGCTGCGCAGGCTCGCCAGTTAGGCGTTAGCACCAAACCCCCCATTGCGCTGCACTCTTGTGTTCGACCTCCATATGCAAGGGCGAAGGACACGGTCCTTGTTTTTCAGCCGCTCAGAACCACTCGGGCAAGCTCCCACCCTTATTAATCGCAGAATCTACAGCAGTAACAGTTGTGCTTTTTTATTTCGCGGTATGCACCGCCATGGAAATGTTTGTGACGCCGCGCCAGCACAATAACTCTAAGCCAAGTTTCGAGTGAGATATATTACACTGAGCCACTCGCCCGAGTGGCCTAAGCGCGGTAAGGAAAAGGGGGGTATATACTATATCCCCCCCTATTGCCGTAGCCCCAGTCTCACTCATCACGTCGATACCTCGTCGGTGCAGGCAAAGGAGGACTTCATCGCCACGAAGCTCCGGCCCGCCGACGATAGGAGGAAAGCCATCGCAGGTACTTTTTGGATCGATGTGTAACGCTTGATCGGAGCATCAACACGCCGCTTGCAAGTTTTAGTTTCGACCAAATCTTCGACCTCACAGCTGAGTGGGGTGTTTCGTTGTTTTTGTTTTTTAGAAGCAGCATGTCGCCCTGTCGAGATTAGCCGCGCCGGGCTTAATTCAGGGTTCCTATCTGCCGTTACGCAAGGGTTGTTTCAGTGTTCTTGTTTATCAGTCAGCACCACTTCCAAACTGTCGCGCTGTACATACCTACATAGAGTATCTCCCTCTCCTGCCTCCTCTCCCCCAGCTGTGTCCAAATCGAATGTTACTCAGGTTAGAGGTCTTGCCCTGTACATAAGATTAGCAATCCGCTCGATCGCGCACCGCTATTTTGTTGCTATGTTTATGTACCACATAGACGTTTGGTTTCCCGCCCGCCTCCAGTATATACGTACCTCCACCCCCTCACAAGCGGTTCTTGGTATATATGATGCGGCTCGCCCTTTATACGACTCGCTCAACCCCTCATGGCGCTTCGCGCTTGGTGCAGGCAATGTCTTCCTGGTCGGTGAAAACCCGACGTGCTCCGTCCCGCCAATATAGGGATGCGAAAAAATCTATGGTCATGCGACTACCGCCATGCCTGACATGAGTACACCTCTCCTCCCCCTCCCTGCTTCCGTGTGTTCTTTCAGTACAAGCTCTGCGCTCGGGAGCACCGTTTGGGGCGGCCGTGTACCGCCCGAAAGCCGTCCAGATTTGGGCATCGCACGGGAACCCCGAACTACGCGCGAACACGGAGGGCAAGCAAGTAGACGGGTTTGACAGCTCCTTCAACGTTATGCCGCCGGAGCATCGCCTTTGTCCCCGGCAGGCGACGGCCCGAGCGCTAGTTGCGCGGGGCGCGCGCACCGGAGCTGTGGTCGAGGAGCCATCGTGTGGCTTTCCCGGTGCTCCGAGCAGTCGCGGCGAGTCCTGCCGGTCTGACCACGGCGGCGTCGAGTGCGGTCGCTGGAATTTCTTCGGTGCCGTGGGTTCACCATGTTCTCAGTTGCAGCTGCTGCAGCTGCTGCAAGGAGAAAAGGTAAACCTAAACACGCAACAAGGACGACGGCAGAGACTCGCCAAGAACCAGAAGAAGAGCAAGAAGGAGAAATACTCGGACGTGTTCAGTCCGCTCGATTTTGACCGGTTGGCGTTTATGGGAACGCTCGTAAGTGAGATGGAGAATGAGAAGGCCAACCGTCGTTCGCTGGACGTCATGGTCAAACGCTTTAACGATCACCCACACGATTATTTGGTCGGTTGCCAGATGACCATTAAAATGCTCGGTCGCTGCTTTTGCGACAAGCCTTTGCTCCGATGGTATGATAATTTCGGCCGGGCGCGGCTTGCTTTTCTGGAGTCGTAAGACCCCCCCCCCCACGTGCTACGTGCCGGAGTTGTCGGGGTGCGAGGGTCTATGGTCTTGCGACTACGGCCATGCAAGATGTGAGTACATCCCCCCATTCGACCCTGGCATATATATATGCAAAAAAAGCGCGCACAAGGTGATGAAGTCCGCGTCACACGCGGTTCCTAGTAGGATGCAGTTCACCCTTCGTGCGACTCGCCAAATACCTGACGGCGCTTCGTGCTCGGTGCAAGCAGTGTCTGCCTCATCCGTGAAAACCCGACGTACTCCGTCCCGGCATTGTAGGAATGCGAGAGTCTACTGTCGTACGACTATTGTACGGCCATGCATGACATGACCCCCCCCCTGTAGAGTAGAGTTTCCTGCTGGGCGAATGCGCTCTGTATATATCACATGTCGCTCGGTTTTTGTTTGATATCGGTGCTCTTCTTGCGCTTTGCTCAGAGATGTGAATTTCCGTCTACCGGTTAGGCCCTTGGTTGTACGGCCTGGTTGTCGTGTGTTGATACTACCCTCGGCAGCGTACCAAGCGGACAACGTACAGCAGCGCTAGGCACGTACTTGAAGCTTCCCTACTAGCACATAGTAACGCTATTGATAGTTGGGCTGTAAAGTAAGAGTACAGGATTAAAAGAGACTAGAAGAAGGAAAAACGAAAAGGAGCAACGGTAGGATGGGGAAGATTGCCTCCCAACATGGTCGGGTTTAGGGCAGGCGAGCAGCTGACGAAGCTTCAGTTATGGTCCTCTTTACGGTTGCCACATATTCACCCACCCTACGTTTCGGCCACGAGCTGCTTGGAACTCCTAGTCGTAGTACAGTGTTCCACGGATCGGACAGATGGATGATCGATTTCAACTGGGTGATCTAGATATTTCACGGCAGATAGATTATTGATATGTAGGGGTTACGTGCCTTATGTTGCCGAGTGGGACCCATATACCCTGCACGATCTACGGCAGGACATGTTTCCTGGGTGGGGTATGTTCTATAAAGATCCAACCGCTGCATATCTTAACGGCAGGTTAGGATCTAGAGGATCTATCTGCAAATGAGCTGTCGGAGGTGTGATATGTGGGTACAGTAGTAGGGAAAAGGCCAAACTGGCTTTACGTCGACGACTGATGTTTTTGTCTTCATAATAAAACAGTCGGGTTGGTGTGCGTCCCACTCCTGCTACTGTACGGTTAGGGCGCGTAGTGCCAGCATAAGGAGCAGCAACATATGGGAGGAAACCGGATGGACCACGCTCAACCCAGGGCCAGCACTGCTGTACCACCTTAATGAGATGACCACCCTCGCTGACACGAGTTAAAGATGTGTATTGTATTATACCCTGAAGAAAGAACACCCCAAATCTGGGCAGAGCCCAGTGAGAGAGGAGTCCGAGAGAGAGAAGAAAAGGAACAAAGCAAAAGTGAGTGGCTGCTGTGGGCGATGATCCGCAGCAGCAAGTAGGCATACTCGCTACCAACTAAGATCCATATCCACCTAGGAAACCCGGGGATGTGGCCCGGATGTCCCCGGACGACCACAAGCAGCAGCAGCAGCAGCGCTTCTAAGCTTGTAAAGTAAACGCATTGTGTATTGCCAGCATGAGGAGCAGCGGCAGCGCTACTAAGCCGCATTGTGTCATACCAGTATACTGTATTTTGTTTTGGCCCTTCAACTATGATACTTGGCCGTCACAGCCACTACGTAGGTGTGATAGATGCTGCTGGTACAATATGTACTTTTTTTCAGTACTTCTGCTGTACGAAACATTAATGTGCTGGGGCGAAAAGAAGGGAGGGGGCTGCGAATAAACCGCTTGGGCCACTACTATTACTACTGTACCGGTATTGTTAAGTAGTGATCGCCAACATGATCAAGAAATATGCGGACTGGTAGTAATACCAACTGGAGTAGCTTACTGGAACATCTTGGCTTGTTTGCTGGCCACCCTCTGCCTTGGCACGCCATGTCGCGTCAACACAATAGTTTGTCGTTGAAGACCCACTCTGTAGTGACTGCGATGACGGGGACGGTTCTGGTTTATTAAAAACGCCTACTCGTAAAATCATATTTTATTGTAGCCGGTGGTTTGCAAGGTGTACCGTATGCTTGTGGGATCATCAGTGGTCAGCACTGCTAGTTTTTTTTACCTTGAGCGGCGGACACTCGGCCGAGTGTGGCTCTCATAACCGAACCCCCCCCCTACCGTGCGTAGCACTACAAACCCGTGCTATATACGATAGAGGTAGAGGTATAAAGATATAAAGGTATACCTTTTTTTGGCTGAAGCGTTTTCTGAATGACCTATGAAAGCCTCCTTAACCCGAAATCGTCTTCTTTCTTTTTCATTTTTTTGTGTTGCAATATTGTTCATACTAATAGATTTGGCCCATGGTATTGCTCATCGGCTATACTATTATACTATTATACTATTGTAGCACTTTTATTTTCCTCCAAAAACAGTTTTTGGGCGAGGTATAGAGCTCCTATACTATAATCAAGTCACCAAACCACCCTCAGAAAATGTCCTGTATGCAGGTGGGCAAACCACCCTCAGAAAATGTCCTGTATGCAGGTGTACCTCTACCCTTAAGATAGTATGCGTCGTCTACATCAGTACAGCAGTCCAAGCACAATAAAAACAGACAACCAAACTACAGTACCTGGTAGCAAGCAAATCACATATGTATACAAAATCACAAACTGACCGATCCTTTGCGGTCGTCGCAATGAGTTTCCGACCTCGGGCAGGCAGGCAGAGTGCCAACGTCAGGCAAACCCCAACCTCCTTACACAAACCAACACCGTTATCATTGCTACGAGTATTTCCTTCTTTGCCGCCCACGCGTTCGTAGGGTGAGCGACGGCCGAGGCAGCTGCATGGACGTTTATGTAGGGCTGCGGAACTTTTTTTTTTCCTGTGCCCCGTCGCTCCAAGGGCACAGACAAAGCAGATTTCAAAAGTCCTACGTAAAACTTCGTAGACCTGCCCAGCCCGCCGCTCCTCCTCCTCCTTGACGACCGGAAAGCAGGAGAAAGAAACGATCCAAAAGGGGCAATGCGTAAGTTCCTCGGCGCTGACACTGCCAAGAAGAAAAGAAACTTGAGGTGGTCACGTCGTGAAGCATGTTTCTGTGTGGTCTTGTTGGTTTCGCTTTTGTTCGGTTGATTAGGTTTCGCAGGGTCGTGAGTACTGGTGTTTTTTCTCTAAATGTAACCATTAACGGGGTGGTATTTATCGGTAGGGTGGGAATAAAGTGGTGAGTGTCATCCTAAGGGGGCGGAAGGGCGGGTGGCAGTTGGCGGGGCAGAGGGAATATCTCGTGTGTGTGTGTAATCGCTACGTTCTAGCTTTCGAGTCGATGATGGGATACTCTCGACGGATGAAATGTACGCGACGCGTACGCTCAGTCAAGCCGTCACTGTGCCGTGCAGATGGCTTCTGCATACCGTGCCCAGAACCACGTACAGTAGTAACCAACCAACTTCTGCACTGCACGTAGTAAGTGGCGGTATTGTTGACCATTTAATTATGATTATTGATTATCTTACATTGGTAATGTTTCCTGACATCCCGCCCATTGGTAATACAAGAAGCTAAAGGTGTCCAAATAATGACGAGGCTAGTGATCATTAGTAGCTCAGAATAGGCACTGTTTTTTTTCCACCCCCACTGCTCCGTCTCGAAAGGGATGCGTGGTCAATGGTCAAATGACTACTGTAAGGCAAGCAACAAATGAGTACGCCCCCCCCCTCCCATCTACTGTTGTACTGGCTGTGCGCTACTTTCTCCAGCTCCCTCCCGTTCGTTACTTCTACACACACATACACCTCGGGGCGCGCCTTCATTTTGCTTTCGTCCTGGACTCGCGTCGAAGTATGCGAACACAACACACGATGCCTGCTCCTTCCGCGTCATTCGTTTGCAGAAGAAAACGTCCCTCTCAGGCGGGGCTCGATTTTATTAGCTCGACCTTGGTCGTTGGGAGCCTTTGAAAGTACGATAGACAAACGGGGGCACTGGCTGGTGGGAGCCAGGAACGGCAGAGCAATCCCACGGTAGGGGTACCACTTTTGTGCTCAACATTTTTTTATGACCGTTGTGCTCCTCACGTGAGCAACCACCGGATACTATTAGTATTTTGCTGGTATTTGTTTTTGGACTCGTACCGCATTGGAAGGTTTGATCGGGTTGCGCGCAACGAATGTTTCCGAAGTCATGGTTCGGGTTAGCTATTGAGTTCTTCATGTGAGGAGCTCAGAGAATTTTGCTGCGAACGGAGGCAACCACTTCTGTGGGCGCAAGGTCCCAAATACACGCTTTTGGAGACCACGTCGACAACACCGACTCCAATACAACAAAATGCGGCACAATCTAATATTTGCGCCAGATACGGGATGGCAATCTCTGCAGCAGTTGTCCAGAACGCACCCGGACCGCCGAAAACAACATGGACGCATGCTGCGGTAGAGAGGTGCACCGTGAATTTTTCTGAGGTTGGTGGTAACCTGAGGAGCTCTATGCCTCACTGTTTTTGAAAGGAAAACAAAACGTGCTTAGGGCCCGTTTTAACGAAGAAAAACAAAATTCAATTTGGAAAAAAAAAAAAAAAATCAAATCCGTTTTTCATTGATTGGTCAACACGAGCACCAGCACCAAAGATTAGGATCTTGGGGGGTGCTGGTGCGTGTGTTGACCAATGAAAAGCGAATTTGGATTTGATTTTTCTCTTGGGGGGTGCTGGTGCGTGTGTTGACCAATGAAAAGCGAACTTGGATTTGATTTTTCCCAAATTGAATTTATTTTATACTCGTTAATATGGGCCCTTACCCGATTACCGATGCCCTGGCCGTACGTATAAATCGAAAAAACATCCCCAAGACAAGAACGAAAACCCGACCGATTTGGGGTTAAGGTAAGGAGCCCGGTCATTCAGAAACAAAAAACAGCCAAAATAAGGTATACCTTATACCTCTATCGTAGCACGCGTTCCATCCAAGCTAAGAACGCGTGCTACGATAGAGGGTGTATAAAGTATACCTTTTTTTGGCAGAAATTTTTTTTCCTGAATGACGGGGGCTCCTTACCTTAACACAAAATCGGTCGGGTTTTCGTTCTTTGTCTTGGTAGTCTTGCATTGTTTTTCGATTTATACGTAAAGACCAGGGCATCAACTGGTCATCGGGGTAACACGTTTGTTTTCCTTCTCAAAAACAGTTTTTCGGGACGCATGCTACGATAGAGGTGCACCATGTTTTTTTCTGAGCTCCTCACTTAAGGAGCGTTATACCTCACCGAAAACATGATTTTGGACGAAAATAAAAGTGCTGCCGGGTGAGAAATCTCATGACCGAAGTATACTCTGAAGCATATTTCGTCACAAAAATGAAAGTCCGACGAATTTGGGTTAAGGAGCCCGATCGTTCAGAAAAAGATTCAGCCAAAAAGTGCTACCTCTACCACCGCAGCACGCGTCTCGGTGAGGTATAGAGCTCCTCAGGTTACCACCAACCTCGTTAAAACATCACGGTGCACGTCTACCTTTACGACAACGTGCGATCAAAGCCACGATGAAATGGCCATGCTACCTTACGGTAGAGGTGTGCACCATTTTGTATTTTTCTGGGCTCCTCGCTTGAGGAGCTGTATCCTATTTCGGGGGGGCATAGTAAATACGAGTAAATAGGACCTATGGTACACACAAAAACCTATACCAGGTATATATATATTATATATATATATATCCCTATTTTTACTAACAATATGTGGTCCTGCTATGCTACAATAATAGAGGTGCACCTCACTTGAGGAGCTCCATACTAATACTAAGTAATTAGTAAAGTCACCCAAAAAAAAATGATTTTGGGAGGAAAATACATGTGCTTACCCGAGGAACTAATGTCATGACCTAAGCATACTCGGAATGGATACTGCAACACACGAATGAGAGTGTCCGGCGAATTCGGGTTAAGGTAAGGAGGCTTTAATAGATCGTTCAGAAAACGTTTCAGCCTAAAAACGGTATACCCTACACCTCTATCGTAGCACGCGTCGAAGGGATCGGGCCGGTTGCGTATTCTACCGCGCAGGACTTCGTGCGGGTCCATCGAACTGACCAGAGGTTACTAGTTATATATACTACTGCAAGTATATTTTGATCAGGTTGATGCATCCAGTATAACCCTGGGCTCGATTTCTTGATGCATGCATCAATTCCTGCCCGCCGTTAACGGTTTAGGATTTCAATCTTCGACATAGATTGGTTGGGTTTGGTACATGGTGCCGGCCAGAGGAACACGACTAAAAGATAACACAACACCACACACGCCCAGCTCAAAAGTGAAAATAAGGAACAATCCAGTGGGGGGGGGGCGGGGTACTCATTTGTTGCTTGCCATAGTCATTTGACCATTGACCACGCATCCCTTTCGAGACGGAGCACCGTTCCTACTCCTAACAGAGAGACACCTCCAACATTTTGGCGCCCATTGAGTTGTTTCTATATATTACAAAGAAAATGTTTGCTAATCTTATCCCCTTCCTGTTTCGCCGCCTGTGGCCACCATCTATCTCCTAAGATAGCGATCGTTTTCTCGCTATTATTTAGTGTGCCAAACTGCTCCATGTCACACTCGTATATTTTCCTCATCTCCTCCTCTAACACATCCCTTTCCTCCTTGTACCTTTCACATTATCCCACTATGTGAATTCTACTCTCTATGGCCTTGCCACGTGGGCACATCTGTGCATCTACTTCTTCCTCCTCCCGGCTACTGGTATACCTCTGTCTTCTTTCTGGCAGGTCCAGGTCCCCTACACGAAATCGCAGTTCCAGCGTTTTCGATAAGTCCATTGGGCCGTGCAAATAATTTTTTCATTTCATACATTCTCTTAACCCCCCGTATACCTCTAAGTGTTCCTCCCCTTCCACTTTCTTTCTTAGCGCTAGCCTTCCCCTTATTTCTTACTTTTATTTTACTTCTGTCTTGTACCCCCCCCAAAACTTTTGTATGGCCAGCATCTCTTTTTGGTTTCCTATACCCTTCCATACTTTCTCGACTACGCTATCCCACCTTACTCCAGCTCGCCCTTTGGTTACCCAGTGGGGGGGGGGGGGTGAAATTTCTGTAGGGACAGAAAACAAACATGTGAGTTGTGTGTACTTGGTTCAAGTGACGCGTACTACAATAGAGATGGCACTTTTTTGGAGGAAATGGTTTCTGAATGATTTACCTCCTTAACCCAAATTCGTCGGACTTTTTTTCGTTCTTATGTTGCAATATTTTGTCATTGTATACTTGGGGCCATGGGATTGCCCATCTGGGCAGCACTTTTATTTCCCTCCAAAATCAGTTTTTTTACTTGCTATTAGTATAGAGCTCATCAAGTGACTGACCAACCTCATTAAAAAAGCATAGTGCACCTGCATGCAGGCTATCGTAGCATTCCTCAAGTATCCCCCCCCCTCCTTGCCTGCGCCTCGAAAACGGGCATGGGGTATCGATTCTACCTTCTTTTTTTTCGGGGCTCCCCTATACCGGTAGCCAATCGCCGCTCTCCTTAACTTTGATTTTGCGTTGCCCCCGGAGACGCGTACGGGCCATGCACGCTAGGCGCAGCGCTACTACTCCCCTCGTGAAGGATAAAGATCGAGGCGATTCCCCTGGGCGTTTACTTGGATGCTGCTAGCGTCAACAGCACGATCTTACCAGCGGGTAGGCTCTACGACCATCGTGCTCTGGTTTGCTCTTTACGGTGATGTGGTGCTGCTGTGGTGCGATCGTATTACAGTAGTAGTACACCCTTCTACTATTACGGGGTGGGCTAATGTAATAAATAGGACCTACAGTACACACAAAAACCCATATATTTCGATATTTTCACTAACAACATTTGGTCCTATTTATTATGGCCCTCCGTAATACTAGACAATGTAACGGGATGTCTACTGCAGTGTTGCGTCGGTCCTGTACGAGACCCACTTGGCCGGACTTATCCAGTGACGACAAATGATGACGACCATCAAGAATCATATATAATATTCTCAGCCCTTATTGGGAACGCAAGCTCGACCTCCAACACTCCAGGCGCCACATCGTAAACTCCACTGACCAGGAACCCCGGCGCAACACCGACAAACAAAACCGCCTCTACCAAAACAATACGCATAGGAGCCGCACACCGGAAACTTTCAACATCGCAAAGAGCCAAATATTTCGCGGGCGTGCTACACTACTGTAGATTTACCGTACAGTGTATAGAGCACCACAGTAAGGTGGGGGGGGTGGATTCAGCCGAGCAGAGTTTTGTTTAGTGCGGGCGAACGGCAACGGAGCCTTATGTTATGCAGCAATCGGGGGCCGAACCTGCCAAGTGTCTTTGTCATGCCTTAACACAGGGGTGGGTGGGAGGGCTCTATATATATATGGGGAGAACGGTTCGAGAGTTGTAGAATCGATTTGTTTTACGGGATGATGGTCTGTGCGCGAACTGGCGCACCTTTGCTTAGGCGTGATGGCGGTGTTGGAAATCGACGCATGCCCCATTGCACGCAAAATTTTGAACACCACGGAAAGCCGGGTAAGAGCAAGAGCCGATGGCCGAGACAAATAAGCGCTGACAGGCACCGTCGACACCAATCCACAGTTCGATGACATATATTTGGGGAAACCGTTTGCGTTGACATTACGTTCAACCGCCAACGAGCGCAGGGAGAGAGTTTCAATTGCCCCGCGCCAAGATTGTCTTCTACAGCGTGACAACCTGTCACGAGTTGGAAGTGGAACTGGTTGGGTTGACTACGAGCTCACGATGAGCGGTTATACCGAGTCCCGTTCGGTCCATTCGCGGTAAGAAATGTGAGAGAAGCTATATGAATCGTGCACCCCATCATGTTTCCGTGCGTTCATGGCTTTAGATCTCATTTTTCCTGACTGTGTGTTTTTAAGTAAAGCAAGAAGGTCGCAGCAAAACGCCGTTTCCAGCATCATATCTGTTTTGTATGTTGGGTGCCGCGGGTAGAGATACTTTAGTTGTCAATGTCAGAGCAGTTGTCCACCACTCCGCTTGGTTTACCCTTACCCACGACTCTACTTCTAACTCGATCTAGGATGCAACTGACTGTATTGCGTTGGACTACCCGATGGTATGGAGCAAGCTACACTACGCTGGGCACAACACCTTGTACGCGCTCATACAACGAATCGGTGGTGTCGGCTTGCTCTAGAGCAACAACAAGGAGTATTCTCCCAAAAAACGGCCTGCTGTGAACAACGAGTGACCGTTATCACCAGAGCTCTTAAAGGCTCTATTTCGTAGCAACTGGACCTCCGACCGAATGGGATGTCATCTATGCAAACGGGGGCAATTATCTTCTGGACCGCTGTTGATGAAATAGGGGGAGGGGGTTGTCTCCCTTGGCTGGGATGTTTGTCGTGCATTGGGCACAGTACTTTCGCGGCAGACGTCTGGCGTCAACTTCGTATAGCTGTTACCCTCCATCCACCGATTTATCTCCGTATCATATGCCATCACCAAAACGGCCAATACAAGCCAGGATGCATACAGGGATAAAGCTGCCTCGCCGGCCGTTCCTCCGTCCACCTTTGCGTCTACGTTCCGAGACATCACCACCGGATAGATGCTACGTAGCGGGTGCGATTCCCCCAGCAGGTACTTCTGAAGGGAAACCACAGACAAAACCCAGCGGAACACACCCAACACGCAAGGTAAGCATTTGTCTCGGCTCCCGACACCACCCATCATGCATACGTACGCATCCTCCCCAGGCATCCAAGCAAGGTGATGGGCCAGTTGCACCCACCAAGGACAAAGCTCGGGCCAGTGTCACGCCGAACTTGACAAACGGATGACACACGAGTTTCTCACACGGAGAAGGTACCGGTATGTTCCTTACCTCGAAACTGCAGTGATGCGTAAAACACGATAAAGGTTGCAATTGTTTTGGCGGAAACAGTTTCTGAATGACCGGGCTCCTTAAACCAAAATCATCTGGATTAAATTTATTGTGTTGCAATATTTTCTCGTTTTTTGTTTCTTGAAGCCACATGGGATTGTTAATCGGGTAGCACTTTTATCCCCCTCCAAAATCAGTTTTTGACGTGCTATTAGTATAGAGTGCCTCACATGAGGAGCCTCTGAAACAAAATGGTGCACCTTTACCATAGCATGCGTGCAGTATCGGAATATACCATCACCAGCCTAGGGTACCTATAACACTCCACACTCCGTGGTCGGAGAGCAAGCCCCGAGGTACTCCACGCAGGTTCTCCACGCATTGTGTCATCCTGTTTTTCGCGATGATCATGCTTAAGCAACACTTAGTTCGTGAAATGGTGCGCCACTCCAAGGTACTTCGTATAACACCATAGCCTCACTCACCCCTCCGAAGCAGTACCAACACCAACCCAAGATAGGGTGTCAGGGCTATGCAGCTAAACGGATCCGCCCTCCCTACCCCCACCCCGCACATCCCGTTCAAGTTTTCCAGTCTTACAACACAGCCTAGATCCATGGAAGGGTCCTGTGCTATGGCCCATCCAATCAAGAATAATTCCCGCCGGTGCCGAAGCCTTCAATAGGTGGCACGTACGTTACCACCATACCAGATACAGTTAAGATAAAGTAACAACCGTAACACCATGCTCTCTGTAGTAGTAGCAGCAGCCCTAGTTCGTTGACCTGAAAGCTTCCACTTTTATTTCCATACTTGGGGTTTCTACAGTTTGCTCTCCTAATCATGGTGATACTTTAGTGGTGCCTGCATACCAACTGGGGTGGCCTTTCCACATCACTGCGCTCACAATAGCCTACTGCCGTATGGTGCATTTCAGCTCACAATAGCCTACTGCACTGCAGCCTTCACCCCGGCATCCCGTCTCAGTTCCCACCAAACCTACAAGTGTACCACACCCGCCATGTTAGCAATATGCTATAGCACAACAACGGCGATGTATACCAGCACGTACTCCCAACTGCCTGATGCTATGTATTTCTGTGCACGGCACTACACAAATATCAGCACGGATATACCGGCTCGGCGTTGCGCGTAGCATCCCTATCGGCCACGGTCGTGTTTGCCTTATTCAATGGCATACACCACTGTGCGCAGCTCACCCTTCATGCAACTCGCCCAACACATCACGGCGCTTGGCACTTGGTGGAAGCGATGTCTGCCTGGTTGCTGAAAACCCAACGCGTGACGTGCTCCGTCCCAGTATTGTAGGGATGCGAGGGCCTATGGTCATACGGCTGCGGCCATGCACGACATTAGTGCACTCCCCCTCCTCCCTCCCTCCCTCCCTCCAGCCCCCGACACCCCTGCGGTGGAGTACCCAACTAACGAATACCTGGTATATGTTAGACAAAACTCGTTCCAGAATAGTACCCGACCCTCTAAGTTCACGGTCCCCCATACGTAGCAACATGCTGGCACACGCGCCGCACACATCGGCTCGAAATCGCACTAATGTTAAGCAGCACACAAACCAGACGACGGCAAGGGAAGCATATGTGCTTCGAAAGCAACAAACTGCAGTGCTAAGCTGCCAGATCAAGCACACTGGTATAACTAAAACCCTACCACGAATTTTCCATCACACTACATATATATCCACTTTTTATTTTGTTTTGGGTTCGAAGAAAATAGACAGAAGCTGTTAAAAGAACTAGTTCCGACCTCGCAACGTCTTCTTGCCTCGCAACGTCTTCTGGGCCACTATTAATAGGACTGCAGTAGTGCCGGTATGCGCCATGCAACAATACCGGCACTATAGCGGCAACCGGCACTACTCCGTACACTGCCACACTGGTTACTCCCATCTAGTGCCAAGCGATTTCACAGGCCCTAGAAGCGGGTAGCCGGCACTACTCAACCGGCACTATACAGGGACCACTACTACGGTATCCCTTAAATGGTGCTTGCCTCTAGCACCATCTGGACGTAGCTGCTTATCATTGTCAGCAGTGCAGTAGTAGTAGTAGTAGCAGTGACGGAGTTAGCACCTTCTGCTGAGTGGTAAAGGTCACACCTGCACCTGCAACCCCTCCTACTACTACTACTACTACGGTACCTGGAGGCTGATTGGGACAACATACCCGCGGGATACTGTACGTTACTCCAGCCAAACTGTCAAACTCAAGCTAACAATGTAGCGCCAAAATAGCGACGACAACCAATCGCGCACCTAGTAGTGTGTTCCTCCGTGCCCTTGTCGTGCGGAGCAACAGCCTGGTGGGCGAGCGAGAAAGCTAGCATCCTATATATCACGCCAGTTGCCTTGCAAACCTATCATAGCCGAGCACCATCCTCCTCGCCCCGACACCCCCACAACATGCAAGAGCGACCGACTACTCTGTGCACCTGCTATAAGGACAACCTGGAACGGGAACCCCCTCGAGAATACCACACCACCCTGAGAGGGTACAAAGCACAAAACGAAAACACAAAAAGAAACAAAAAGCACCGCCACACCCGCCGCCACCGCCGCCGCCCATAGTGGGTCGCTGTCATGCCGTATACACAAAAAAAACAGCAAGAACCAGTGCTGCTGTGCTTCCCGACCAGAGCCAACACACCATACAAAAATGCACCTCTTTCTTCCTAACTTTTCACGGTTGTACCGCCACACACACATTTTGTTTTCATTTTGTCTTTTGAGAAAGGGTAACTTGTACAGTAACAAAAACACGAGTAGTCTCGCACAACGCCCTGCTTGCCCCCCCCATTCCCCCATATAGCGTAGAAGCTCGTCGGGTTTTATTCTGTACATCGCCATAAACAAAAAAACGCCTACCTACGATTGCCCATCCCATCGGCCCCTAATACGCCAACTCTTGAGTCAAGAGACTGCTGCTGTGGATTGTCACTGGTTGAAGCTACCGTAGTGGCAGCGGCGTGGTAAAAACAGCGCCGTGCAGCTGGACGAAAAAGCTCGCAGTGTACTGCCACACTTCTATAGCTGCTTCCTCTATTCCAACTCGTCCTTGCTACTAACACCACCAGCATAATTATTATATTAATAGCAGTGTACCTCCCTAGAACAAGGTACTTTCTACGGGACAGTAACGATAATCATTCACACTTAGCGTTCCGGTTCGTGTTCCTATCCTGTCGTGCGGAGAAGCAGCTCGGGGGAAGGGAGGGAAAAGCCAGCAAGCTAACCGTCAAGAAACGTGGTAAACGCGGCCACCTACACGCCTCCTCTCGAAAAAAAATAAGAACAGCCTCTGCCGACGTTGGCTAACTGGCGTGGGAAACAAAAGTGCAGGATACAAAAACCAAACTGATGGCCATGCACGTCTAGGTAGCAACGCTTGCCCTTCCCCCCGTTCCCACGTGTGGCGTAGAAAATCGGCAGTTCGGCGCCGATTCTACCAAAAGATAAACGCACCTATGACGGAAGTCCATTCCACCTTTCCGCAATGAGGTATTCCCTGAACCCAAGCAATGTTTCACTCTCGCCCATCTGAACTGCTACACATAATACTGATAGTAGTACTAGAAAAAGAGTGCGCCAGTAGCGTACAGCTTATCCGCAACGCCCAAAGCTTTCTACTATATCGAAGCCGCTCAGGACAAAACACCACTCGGGTGAGATACCAGAGCCGGCACCCGGCGTGATAGTGACAACAATCAAGAACGTGTCGACGTTTGATCGTGTTTCTATCGCGCTGAGACAGCTCGTAGAGGGGAAAAGGGGGGGGCGCGGCGGGGGGGGTGTAGGGCTCATTTGTGCTTGCTTAGTAATTGACCATGACACGCATCCCTTCGCAGACGGCCGGAAGAGCGGGGGGGGCGTCCTAATGCGGGACGGTGGGGCGGGGGGGACCGTGCCGGCGAGGGCGTGTAATCATGTTGGTGTCACGGCCGTAGTCATATGACCATAGACCCTTCGGCATTTCCTACAATGCGCAGTTCGGAAACGGAGCGGTTTGGCGTTTTCACCAAACCAGCAACCATGCTTGTGCACCAAGCCGAAACGCCGGTCGAGGTACTTGTGGCGATGCTGGTGAGGGACCTGCAGCTGCATCCTGCCCTGAAAAGACCGCCGCTCTGAGGCGCCGACTGCAAATGCGTGACGACAGCTTCAATATGAGTTAATTTAATTCTTGGTGTGGCCATACTTCCGGAGACATGCATGCGCGTTCTTACTATGTTTATCACTA
Organism: Saccharina japonica; assembly: GCA_008828725.1. NCBI lineage: Eukaryota > Phaeophyceae > Laminariales > Laminariaceae > Saccharina > Saccharina japonica. The sequence continues at coordinate 114,738 of MEHQ01003472.1, forward strand.
GCCTCGCGGCAGCGCCTTACCATTATTTCAACACTACGTGATACGACCTATTCCCCTTGTGCGAACAAAGGCTTCTCCACCCCCACAAATGATCTACTTACGACTCCATGCTTTTGGTGACCGCAAAACAAAATAACAAAAAAAACTGCAGCCCTGGGTTGTCTAGCTCACGCATCAGCGAAGTGGCCGTGTTTTACTAGGCGTCAGTTGCCAACCGACGCCAACCCACTATATGAATATATCATATATTTATAGGGGGCGGGGGCGGGGCGCGGGGGGTCAAAACTACAGGCTGCAGAAAAAAGCACAAGAGCGCTCTATGACCCTGCACAGCTGTTAGGTGCTTATCGCATTGCGTTCTAATCTCGTGCCCCCACGTTGACTCCATCACAGTACTGCAACAGGCCATACGAGAGGATGGCGGAGATAGTGGAACCGAGGCCTATTGCCCGCTTCCAGAGCACATGTAGAACAGGCTGACCGTGAGGCCCTAAAACTTCATAAAGCTTCCTCGGCTGCCGCCTGCCTTCCCTGCAGACCTGCACCAAGTAGTAACGGTAAGGGCAAGGGTCCAAAGAACAACGTTAAGGTGACCCGGCGCGCAGCAACACGTTTAGTCTGAGAAAAGGGTGGAGGCTGCAAAAGTATGGGGCCGCTTGTTTTTTTCTAGTCTGTGTGTGTGTTTTATTGCTTGCTTGTTTGCTTGCTTGTTTGCTTGCTTGCTTGCTTGTAGCCGTCTGTATTCGGTCATGCGTGCACCCTGTCAACAGAACAAAGTCGTAAAATCATAGCCTACTGAGGCGATTCGCCACAAGTTAAGTTTACTGTGAAGAAATGTCTCAAGGAGAAACAAAAAGCCCTTGGGCTGAGTGCGTGGTGGAGCACGACGGTAACCGTCTCCTGTCGGTCGAAGGTGTCACACGGCTTACACAAACACGACTACCAGAAACAATGATGGGAACCACGACTTTTAAATATCATCAGAACAACAATATGCTCGATATGCTTACACCGAGATACTGGTGCCGCTGCCACATGCAAAAACTCTGGTAAAGAATTTACTACTTGAACTACTTGTGAACAGCTTTTGGGCATTTTCACTTGTACGTAAAATGTGCAATCCCGCGGTAGGGTTACCACGTTAAGGTTCAATATTGTCCGACCGGTTGTGCTCTTCACTTGAGTAACCACTGGATACTATTATTACTTTACTAGTGTATTTGGTTTTGGACTCGTACCGCGTTGGAGGGTTTGGTCTTGTTGCGCGAACGAATGTTTCCGAAGTCATGTTTCGGGAGATATATTGAGCTCCTCATGTGAAGAGCTCATACAACTCTGCTGCGCCCCTACCGTGGGATGACTCGTATATGCTGGTATAATATCTGGTTCTTGCTGGTATAATATCTGACTCTTGGTGATATATACTCTGTAGGAGCGGCTATAGTGCACGGTCATCGCACTACTGCTACGCCTACTAACATTGCTGCTCCTGCTACTACCCCTACTACCGAATGTCATAGCGTCTACTACTACCACTTCTACGCACTTCTACTGCTACTGATACCCATACCAGTTTTGCTATTACTGCTACTACTTCACTTAACCCTGCATACTCCTACTGGTGCTGATTTGCTTTACTTACCGAAGAGTCGCCGATCTGGTCGTCCGTGCGGTGGGAACGGGCAGAGTGCTCTTGACGGCTGACGCCCGTCGTGATGACCGCTTGGTCACCGTCGTCACCTCCTCCGCCGCCGCTGCCGCCGCCGCTGCCGCCGCCCGAGACGCCCGCGTAGCCGAGCGAAGAACCCGTTGTGACTGCGGGAGCACCTGGTTCGCCCGCTTGGTGGTGATGCTACCAGTGCCCTTCTTCGCGCTCTCGCTGGTGTTGGCACCGTCGCCGTCCGCCCTCTTCGTAGTGCTGCGTGCAGGTATTGTGCATCGGGGTCAAAGAAAGAAGGAAGGAGTCAAGGCGATGACGATGGAAGATGGACCAAACATTGTACAGGTACTCCTTGGAAACTTCTAAGACGCGTGAGGGACACGATAGAGGTAGCCCTTTTTGGCCGACACATATTTTACTTCTGACTATCACTGACTGTTACTGACTATTATCATAACCATAACTGACTACTAACGGCTAGTATTGGCTATGACTGACCATTACTGAATATCAATAACTATTACTCGTACTAACTCCAACTGACTACTGACAATTGCTGGCTAGAACTGACTATTACTGACTATCACTGACTATCACTGACTATTACTGACAATTACTGACTATTACTGACTATTACTGACTGTTAGTATACTCCTCAACTGAGAAACTGCCCGTTTGTGCTGCAGAATATTTTATTTTGCACCTATAGACCATGGGATTGCATCGATATAAGCCTATACATTCTCTTAAGAATCACTTACTAATAGTATGGAGCCCCTCAAACTACGAGCCCAAAAACATTATATAGTCGCTACCCTTATAATAAAGCAAACACGCCTCCTGACAATATTACAACAATCGTGGCTGGAGAAAATCTTCCAAGCGAGCACCCAAACGGAGCGTGGAGGCTACTGAGCTTTCCAAGCGGTACCTTCTGGGTCGCAGTGCTCGTGCCTTGCCTGGGTGGGGAAGGGCTGCCGTGAACCACCCACATGATACGTGCAAAATGCGCTCTTCAACGATATTCGTCTATCTGGACTGTGCCGTAAATAGTGAATATCAGGGATGTGTATTTTCCGGTGGCAGTAATCACCCGAAAATAATAGGGCTCGAGGAAACAATTATTTTCAGGAAAAATAATTGACGTGCCCTATCGGCAAATTTTTAACGTCACGGGACAGCTCGCGGGGACTTTAATTACGCGGGCGAAGCCCGCGCAATACTCATAAAACTCCTGTTCTGGCAGGTTCTGGAGACAGCAATTTTATGAGAATCCTCGGTAGACATCGATCGACAAACCCAACGAACCCGTCATGAGCTCTGAACGGATCACGCTGGTTAATGGCTCCGACCCACCCTAGTGTTACAGTGCTCATGCCTTGATCGGTGATACGTGGCGCGGGCCGGTCAGGCATCTGGTAAAAAAACATTCGACCGCTGGTGTGTAGAAAACAGACGACACCAAATCTTGATATCTCGCTGATCGCAAGAAATATACCGTTTTTCATGTTTGACATCGATCGACAAATCCAGCGACTGCGTCATGAAATCTGAACGGATCGCACTGGTTAGAGGCTCCGACCCACCCTAGTGTTACAGTGCTCCCCTCTCGGTGGATGGTATGTGGCGGGCGCCGGCCAGGCGTCTGATAAAAATGTATTTGGCAGCCAATGTGTTGGAAACAGACGAAAAACCTCTCGATTCGTCTCCGATGGCGAAAAACAGCACTTTTTGAAGGTTTAGACGAAGATCACATGACGTGGCAGGCAACCTCTCTCCTCCTAGACTACGGATCGCAATGATACCTTCGAGATCGTTATGTATAAACACTGGCCTTGCCCGGTACGAAGTGGGTTAATCGTGGGTTGAGTATTTGTCGAGATCGAAGGTCAATCGTCGCATGGCTGTCGCGTGAGTGATGCGGTGTTTTCGTGCTGTGGGCTTGTTGGTGTGCGGCGTGATTTCGCCATCTGGCTGGCGTGGCTCCCGTTAATACAGCGATTTGATTGGTAGATAGCTGCCGTGGCTCCCGTTAATAAAGCGATCTGATTGGTAGATGGCTGGCGTTTTCTGTCCCGTGTAGTTATAGACTGCCTATCCCAAGGGGCTAATAATGCCTCCACATAGAATGGCAACCCCCGATTTTGTTTTTAAAACGACGCCTATTATGTTGCGTACACATGTGACGTCTAACTGCGAACACCAGATATCATATTTTACGGTGTAGGTTGATTTGGAAGTTACGGCAAGCGGAGGCCATCCGGGGATGATATTTTTTGTCCCCCCACAAAAACGACATACTTCCCGGGAATGAGGAAACAGGGGACATTTTGAGGAAAAGCTGAAAAAGGCTGTTTCCCGGGGGGAAAAATGGGTTGCGGATGGGGAAATATGCATCCCTGGTAAATACCACAAAAAGACAGCCGCCGGTCAAAAATCAGCTTACTGTATACCGATAAGCGTTTCATCGGCTTCAAACGTATGTGCGCATGGCGCGATCGACTAAACAGAAACGGTTCGAGCGGTGCGTGTTTTATTTTGTTCCGTCCAGCAGCTATCCAGCACTACTATTTTTCCGTACCTTGACGCGGTTGGTGAGTCGTATCGTACGCCCTGTCGCGCCCGCTCAATGACCTTGGAGCCGTCGCGGGACGCCGCCGGTGTAGCCAACGAGGCCCTGCGCTTGTCGCCGCCACCAGTAGAACCCCCGTCGGTGAAATACCGGCCATCGCCGTCGCCACGGCCTCCGCCACCACCGCCGGCGCTGGCGCTGCCGCTGCCTGCGGCCTTCTTCACGCCAACAGCGTTGGACGAAAGGCGGGCGCTAAGCGTGTTGGTGTTGAGGATCCCAAGCGGAGACCTGGCTGGCGTAGCGCCGGAGCGCATCGGAGACTTGATGGCCGAGCACGGTGTCCTGGGCTGCGGCTGAGGCGGCGGCATGTCGTCGTGAAAGACGTTGAACTGCAGGCCCGCGGGCACGGAGGTCCTCTGCCGGGACAGCCCACCGACCGGCATTGAAGAGCGCCGTCCAGCCACCGCCGACGACGACGAGCGCGGGGAGAAGGAGGGGGTGGTGGCCTTGGCCTTGGGGGAGACAGCGGAGGCGGTGGGGGTGGAAGCAGCCACGACTAAGGCGCCATCCCCCACCTTGGCAGTCACGCCACCATCCTGAACGCTGCCGGCAACGGTGCTCGTCACGGGCACCACCGGGGGCGAGGCGACAGCCTCGATGACTGCAGGCTGGCGAACAGTCTCCGAAACGTCTGCGGTGGTGACCTCTGCCGTCGGCTGGTGCTCGTCGACGGCAGCTATGACCGAATCGAAGGTCGACAGGACGTCAACGCTCGACGCAAAAGCGGCAGGGGTGGTGGAAGCGACCGAGGGGGCCGGAGCAAGAACCGGTGAGGCAGTCGGAGCCGGGGCATGAACCGGTGCGGCAGCCGGGGCCGGAGCGTCCGAAGGCATGTTCTGGCGGTTGCTGGAGTAGTACGTTGATAGCCAGGCTGACTGGGCAGCGGCGGCAACGACGGCCGCGATTTCGTCGTTTCCCGTGGTAAGGCGAGCTCCCTCGAAGGCGGCGGCACGGGCCCCAGCCATACAGACTGAGGACGGCGTAGCCGGGCGGGAGGGCACCGGGGTCGGGGTCGTGGCAGCTACCACATCTACTACAGGCACCTCGGATGTCGTCGCCGACGGCTGCAGCTGCGGCTCTGGGTGTGGCTGCAGCTGCGGCTGAGGCTCCGACTGCTGCTGCTGCTGCTGCTGCTGCTGCTGCTGCTGCTGCTGCTGCTGCTGCTGAGGCTCCGACTGCTGCTGCTGCTGCTGAGGCTCCGACTGCTGCTGCTGCTGCTGCTGCTGCGACTCCAACTGCGGCAACGATTGCAGCTGCAGCTGAAGTGGCTGCTGGTTAGTCAGTGGCGATGGCACCAGCTTGATGGCGCTAGCCTCAGAGAACAGTCCCCGGAATGGGGGGGGCGATATCCCATTGCCCGATGTTGCGGTGACATCAATGACCCCGGAATCCGACGACAGCGAAAACAGCGAGATCCTTGACGCAGGTGTGCGTAGCGGCTGTCCGGCTCCGGCTGCGGGGGTGGCGCAGGGAAGCTCAGGGTCTCCCCCGGACATGCAAAGCATGCCCGTCTTCAGCAGGGACGGGGTATCCACCATGGGCATCCTAACCATGTCGAGCTCGCCGGCGAGCTGGTCGCGGCTAGCACGTACGTCGTTGAGCTCCTTGTTGAGAGCGTCCACGATCGAAACCTGCATCGTGTATCAAGGTGATACCACGAGAGCGGAGCGGGCGTTCCGAGCATGGGTGGTTGGTTGATTGATTGGTCGGTTATTTGATAAATTGCTTTTTTGATTGATTGATTGACTGCATGGCGGGTTGGTGTTTCAGCGCGGAGGTAGTATCACCGCACCGCATGCCTTACGCTATCTAACCCCACCACCGCACCGCGCCGTATCGCACTACAACGCACCCCACAGTAAGCTTCGAAAGGTTCAAACTCCGCAACACACCTTACCACGATACGTTTCGCGTTACCAAAGAGCACGTCACCTCACAGCGCTATTTATTAAACGAGAGACCCAATGTCACCACGATGCGGTTTGGCCCAGCAAACAGCCTTACTTATTACAAAACCCTTCCTCCTACAATACGCTTTTTACGGACACTAATGCTGTAGTCTAACTTGCTATCTTAACTTGGGTTTGTTTTTTCAAGTCTATCTCTAGAATGTTGATGGTGCTCTCACCTCCCACTCGGTACGCCTCTGGCGTTCTTGCTCGGTCCTAAGCGCAATCTCGCTCTTCATTGTGCTGCTCATGGTCTTCGCCGTCTCGTCGAACTGCTCGAGAAACTTGCACCGCGCCTGCCATATTAAAATTAATTGTAAGCAGATGATAAGTACTACGGCAGTCGGTTGTGCTTGCTCGCGATTATCGTCATTAGTTTGTTTTGCTGTGATCGAAACCAAAATAGGCTGGATTTCTTGAGGACAATATATTGTCAGCGGTCCACAAGGAGAGGGAGGGGGTGTGCTCATGCGATGCATGGCCGTAGGGGTACTCATTTGTTGCTTGCCTTAGACATTCGTCCATGGACCACGCATCATATTTTCGAGACAGAGCACCGTTCCTACTCCGAATAGAGACACTTCCAACAGTTGGGAGCTCATTACGTCGTTTCCATGTACTACATAGAAACATATTCCTTAGTCAGTAGACCCTTGACCACGCATCCCTTCCAAGATGGAGCACTGTTTCTATTCCTAATAGAGACACCTCCAACAGTTAGTTGGGCGCTCATAGCGTTGTTTCCATATATTACGTAGAAATATTTTGCTAATTGTACCCCCCTTCCCGTTTCGCCTCGAGGGCATAATTTCGGTACTGACAATGAATTCGCTGAGAAAGCCATCAATAGTATTTTCGAAAGGAGATCGTATTGCCTATACAAAAGTATTAATATATGTATCAGGAACCCACAAAGATCGGACGAAGTAGGGGAGGGGACAAACGTAAAAACCAAACCCGTGTGTGTATATATTGCTTAGACAAGTTAACAATATTACCCCTACGACGAGATGCTGCTGTTGTCCAAGAGTATTGAATACCCACCGGATCAAAATATGCGATGTACGTTATCGGATGGTCAGTTAATGAACCTCGTGTAGCGACACACATATACCAGTACAATATGTATAGCGATAATGATAGCTCATCGCGCGGCCAAATGCAGAAGGTACAAGGTAGACATTCACTGCTGTAAAAAGGCTCTGCTCTCAAGCATTGGAAACGCTGTGGCCTGAGGGGCCCAGGTATGGCACCTAACCAAGATACGGCCTGATCAACCGTGAGGAAAAGAGTGGGTCGGTATAATTGGAGTGTACTTGTGCTGTTAAAGCGTGTCGTGCACCTCCTCGCGCTGCAACCTCGTGGCACACACACCTCCTACCCCAGCAGCCCAAGTTGCTTCGTGCGATCGATGGTGTACAGTGAGGATCACCACTTTGTGTAACCATGGTATCGTGTAGCCCCCCGCCCTCGTCTTCGGGTTTTAAAATAGTAGGACGGGGTTGGGCACACGTGGGCGCCTTTCATTTGGTGCCGAGGACTCCTGCTGAGAACCATCGCAACTATTATACATGGCAGAACGCTACGTACGTATAGTTGACGTTGTACGTTTTATATTACAAATATATTGTTTCAGCAAGCAGGTGCCCCCCTCCCCACCCTTTCTGTTACAATTTACACTATACCCAGCGATGGGAGTCCCAAATTAAAAATCAATATAACTTGTCTTCAGGCCATATAACGGTCAATACGCCCACGGAGATATTCAACACTTTAGACATGTTGACATGATCGCATCAACAAGAAGGAGGCATCCGTGACACTTGTTCTGTATTGCAGGCTGCAAGGGGCTGTTCATCGAAACGCCTGCGAAGTACTAGAACAGTGTGTTGAGCAAATTTGGAACCTTAGGGGGGAAGGTTTCTGGAAACCATTTTATACGCCATGGCTGTCGAGAGTTGGGGGAAACATACTGGCATGTTCGTTCTTCAGTTCAATACAAAAAAAAGGATGACGGCTGGTCCTCATTTACTATTGTTTTTTTTTCGTTCGTCAGTTGAGATCAAAGCTACCGAAATGTCCCGACAAAAACCGTAAAATTGCGCCTTAAGAACGAAAACGGAATCAAGAAAAAACAGCCCTTATTAGTTATTTTCGCAAAACCATGAAAAACAACCTTCCAAGTGCTGTCAAGTCTCGAACACTCATGGTGCAAAGTTCCGAAACCGAAATGCTCCGCCTGTCGCTGGAACCAGCTCGTAGTGTGCTCATTTTAGAGTGGAGAAGAAGCGATGCCACCGCAGTACAGCAGTAGTATGCAAGCTGCCTTATTTTCGGCACAATGGTTGGATGGTGCGTGTTTTGTTGACCGACCCGACCCGACCCGACCCGACCCAACCCAAGCTTACTACCTACTACCCCACCCGCACAATACCAGGTACAACATGTGTATTCTTCTTTGCTGCATTACGATGTACGTAGTACTTGGTGCATCTATATATGTGTCGTAATTTGCAATGCGCTTGTGGTCACAGAGCTTGTATCCCTCTAGGATAAAAAAATCAGCACGGACACTGAGTGCGCTGGATGTCGACGGGTAGACAGACAGAAACACACATGTCCGACTACAAAAAAATTAAGGAACAAGTGTATTTGTCAGTACCGAACTGCAAGCAGCAGCAAAGCACCATGAACAACCACAATAATAGTCAATAGTCATCATCACCACCACCACCAGCATCATCATTTCATCATCATCATCATCACAAAATCATCACCGTTAGTTTGTTTTTTTTCTCCCTCCTAGTTTCAGTCTTCGTCTTTGTTTCTCTCCCTCCGGTTAATAGCCTATCAATAATAGAGTCGCAACTCAGATCCTGGGCCACCTATCAGGCTCTGCTTCCCCCTCCCCACTATGGTTGGTGCCTTGCATTTTTATCTCGACAGGACTCCAGATATTTCTACCCCCGTTGACTCGCGTCGAATTGCGCCTACTCACGCTATCGTAGCGCCCTCCGCAGTTGGCGAACTCCAAGATCAACGCCAATGGCATTCGAGGGTATCCACTACCGACCGCCCATTATACCACCGATACTCGTAGCGACAACAAAACGGTACAGTAGTAGTGCCGGTCCCTCAATAGTGCCGGTATGCGGCAGGCAACAATTCCGGCACTATTATAGCGCAAACCGGCACTATTCCGCACTCTATATACCACACTGATTACTATTAATAGTCCCATCTGTGCCTAGCCAGGCGATTTCATCGGTACTATAAGCGGGCAGCCGGCACTACTCAACCGGCACTACGTATAGAGAGACCACTATATAATATATACTGTACGAGTCTAATATGGGGCGACGTGCAGTGCTGACTGGTTTATGTTTTCCATTTATGTAACGGTGGGACGTGTCATCATGGTCATCATGGTTATCATCATCAGGATCTTCATCGGATCACCACCAACCAACTAACCTGCACAAAAAACCTGTCCACAAAATCCTCGAGGCTCGGGCAGCTGCTGCTGCTGCTGCTGCTGCTGGTCGAGGTGGGGATGTTGGTGGCAGTAGTGCTGTTGGGTGGAGGGAAGGTCGCCGGTGCCTGCTGCTTCTGCTCCCGATCTTGCTGTTGCTGCTGCGGCGGCTGCTGCTGCTGCTGCTGCTGCTGCTGCTGCTGCTGCTGCTGCTGCTCCTCCTTCTCGACGAAAAGCAAAAGTAAGGCAGAACAAACAGCGGAAATGAAACAAGAGCAGCACCAAGCATCAACCATCAATCACCAACACAAGGTGCAAGGTTCATCCCAAAAACAATAAACAGACTACGAACGAGATGTTGAGATCTTGGTGTGATACGATATATTCTACTGTAGGTGCAAGGGGGCTACGGTTTTAGGGACAGGGGTGTGTCAGGCCTGTAGTATTCTGGGTCTTTCAGGGGGGGAAATTGACGACAAAAAATGACGGTATAACAGCATCGGCCACCACTGCTGCTGCTGCTGCTGCTGCTGCTGCTGCTGCTGATGCTGCTTGGCTGGGCGGCTATAAACGTGGTGCCCCAAGTACAACGCAAGGAGTCGTGCCACATGGGATGCAGCCTTACCCCACTAGCACTGCTGGTGTTGCTCACGCGCACTACTCGTACAAGGCTGGTAAGACAGGCGCACTGATATTTAGTTTCGTCGCTATGTATGGGCCCCCAAGAGTTTATCTGAAACCGGAATGATAATTGAAAATTGTGTACGGTACTCTGTGGCGTCTACTGCTGCTGTTGTAGTATTCCCACGACAAGCCGTTCGGCCCCTCTGAAATCAGCGTGTTTCTCTCAGATCGATACCAGGTATCTTTTAAATCGTAGCCCCCCCTTTGCCGTACACATATTTCACGTCGTATACGTATCATATGCCCTCTGGGGCTAATGGGCTACGACCCGCCAAAAAAGGGAGGGTCATAGCCCATAGCCCTGGGGTACAAGAGGTATACTCGGAGCTACCTGGGACCTGGTGCAGCTCACGTGCACCACGCGAGATAACACAGCCACGAATTTTCAACCTGATACTTCTCGACAACAAGGATAAAGTGCAAAGGCCAAGCGGATGCCTCTATGGCAAGATCTGCACGAGACCTTTCCAACGCCGTCAATGTTCGGTATGCGCGCTCTCCCCTTGTATTGGAGAGGGTCGCCTCGGAAAACCGTCGGAGAGGGTGGGCGTGCTATCTTGCGTGTTATGCAGGACACCCTCTTTTACAAGGAAGGGTAGCAGTAGAACTATGGGCTATGAAACTAAAAAAAAACGAGTCATATATGAACCTCAAAAAAACGAGGTCATAGCCCATACTATTAATAGGCCTAGAACACACAGAAAAACTCAGTGCGGTTTTATTTCGGGCGCACAGACAGCTGAGCAGTCGGTTTTTAGGGCTGCACCCCCGTTTTTGGAGACAAAACACTTGAAAATAGAGTCAAATGCATTTTTTCATGAGCAGACAGCAGTGCAGTGCTAAACGGAAATTTGGGTAGCATCCTGTGTTTTCTGGACAAAAAAAAAAAGTCCAATCGATATTCTTGAATTCAGTAGTTCATCACGTGCCATCGGTTTGACCCCGATTTGAATTGCACCCCCGTTTGGCGTACGAAATTCTTGGGATCAAAGTCGGAAAAAGTGTGTGGTTTGTTTCCCCACATCGTCCGCAAAAGCAACTCGAGGAAAGTTGAGGAAATTGTTGTCACACGTGTACCCCCGATTGGTGATGTTGACTTTTCCATTTTTATTTTTACCTTCACATAGCGTGTAGAGGGGAGCGGAGGGCTCCAGACTATCTGTTTTTGACTGGCTTTGATCGCTTTGCGGACCCTTCGGGTTCCACTTTTATTTCAGTATACCTTTTTTGGGTAAGTTAGCCTGTGACCACGGGAATCGACCGTGTCAAGTGCTGGATTAGTACGGACAGATGGAGGTACTGGATAGAGAGACCGGCACGGTTTTTAATGTGAAGACAACAACAACAACAACAACAGCGAAAACGGCGATGTCTTTGTTTGCAGTATACTAAAGTATGAAAATTGGTGCTCACATCTATTTTCCCTTCCCTTCCCTTCCCTTCCCTTCCCTTCCCTTCCCTTCCCTTCCCTTCCCTTCCCCCTCTCCTCCCTTCCCCGCCCTCCTCCCTTCCCTTCTATAAAAGCATATGCAAGCTAACCCGCGTAGGCTCCCTGTGCTATCAACAACGAAAATCGTCTCGCCCCAGCAGCAACATGGCCGGCGATCCACCGCAAGCGGGTGCATCAACATCAAGGTCAAGATCGACCTCAAGACCAAGATCAACGAGCACGCCGAGAGCGAGCACATCTATCGTCTTATATCTGAAGCACCGCTCTCTTTCACACGGGGCCTTATAAGCTATCAATATACCATAGCGATACGCTAGCTTACTGCTGCACGGTACTAGACTAAATGTTACCGATGCGAAATACCTGGTACGATATTTACCTCCGACATCGACCGCTGTGTTCTTGGTTTGCAAAAGCTGTCTTGAAAGTAATGCGCGAAACGTACGTTGTATGATACTGTAGTTTTTACGGGGGGTCATAGTAAATAGGACCTCCGATACACACAAAAACCTGTATATTTCCCTATTTTTACTAAGGAATATTTGGTTCTATTTACTATGTTGTTGGTGGTGGTGGTGGTGGTCCCCCGTAAATAGTACAGCAGCCAGTGTCCCGTTTCGTACATTGTCCAAAGCCTACGATACAACGCCATATTTTTAATTAATTCATACTATTTCAAGTCATTAATTAGTTTTTACCTTCGAAGGACACGATATACCAGGTGCAGTATACCAGTTGTTGTGGGTGTTCTTCACAGTAATAGTATTTCGTAATTTCCACCCGTTGACATCCAGCACCCATTACACTACACCCAGTGCAGGTGCTCGTTCTTCCTCCTAGAGAGGTACCAGCGCTCTGCGGTCATAAACTACCGGTACGAGAGACCGAGAAAACAGATCGCACCGCCGAACGTACTGGGTACGAAAACTCTGTGTCGTTCACAAAGAATTCGAGCTCAGTCAATGCATAATAATACGCAGTGAGCAGAGGTATCATACATAGGGGCAGTGTTATCCATGCCGAGGTTGGTTTGAAAGTACTGCAGTAGCATGCCCCATCTCCTCTACCGCAGTCAGTTGCAACGCTCGAAGAGGCCCACTGCTGCGCTCTCAGGTACGGGCTTCAAGGCGTATAGAACCCGTGCCAGCGCAGCTCGCGCGCTCGTGCAACAAGAAAGCTGGGGGGCTGGATGGGCGTGCCAGAGACAATCCTATCCCAGCTCTACGTGTCTCTGGATATATTGGACCCGCCCGCACGCGTGCTCTTGGAGGCTCGACCCCTCCGGTTTCCGAAGGGGCGTATCTCGTCAGTCGCAAGGAATCAGGGGTGCAACATTCCATGCTCTCTGCTACCCCGAGAGGCAACGAGAGAGGTCCACGCGACGGCCTCGTGCACCAGCCCGCCGCAAAACGAAAAAAGCAACGCGCTGCCTGTACCGCTCATTGCATTTTCTGCTCAAGCTCGCAATGCCACCAGCATGGGAGAGGCTGGGAACTGGACCCTTTTCAGACTCGATTCCTCTTCTAGTCTTCCTGAGTCTGCCTAACTGAGGCTGGCTTGCAACAACCCTCGCAAGGGTATCTGTTACTTTGCCGATGCCATCTCGGGTGGCGAGAGGGCTAACCCCCGTCTCTAACATACTCCCCTCTCCCCACGCATGCCCGCACTCTCACCTGCTTGCCGCGGAGAGAGGGTGCTTCCGCATTCTCCTTCTCTTCCTGCCCTTGCCACTGCTCCGGCCGCTGGTGATGCCCTCCGGTCTCCGCCGGCAGGGCCGGCGTACTGGTGATAGGAGGCATGTTACTGGTGTTCTACAGTGCCTCGCTTGTCGTGTGCGTGTGCCTGTCTGTCGACACTGCTGTGCAGCAGTAGCAGTAGCACTGCCTGTGTCCTCTCGCAACAGAGGTTGCCGTGAGGTGTGCGTAGAGAGTGGTCGCATTAACAAAAAAAAAAACACCCAACGGCGGCAGAAAAATAGAGCGGACTTTTCGACCAATCAGCAATGGATATTGAGATCTTGAAGTTTGGGCGCAACCATCGGAACATCTCCGAGAAATACCACAAAAATGCACATTATATACTGCTGTACACTGTACTGTACATATACCAGGTACCAGTATTTAGTAGGTGGGCGTCCCACTTTCGTGCGGTCACATGCCACCCGCGCTCCACTAATATTAGCATGTGGTACCCCGAGCTCGTGTGGTGCGGCACTAAAAAAACGGGATCCCGATATAGTGCGGTACAGCACTAAAATGGCACATTTGACACAAAACTGCACATCCTCGTACTACTGTGACAGGTACCTGGTACTGTATGTAGTAGGTGGGGATCCCACTTTAGTGCGGTCCCATGCCAGACGAATCCCCCCCCCCCCCGTTGGCTCCACTAAAACGTGGGGTCCCGAGCTCGTGCGGTACGGCACTAAAAAAGGGGATCCCAATATAGTGCGGTACCGCACTAAAATGGCATATATTTACCACAAAAATGCACATACTCGTACGATGCCAGGTATGTGGTAGATGGGGGTCCCACTTTAGTGCGGTCCCATGCCAGACGAATCCCCCCCCCCGCTCCGCTAAAACGTGGGATCCCGAGCTCATGCGGTACGGCACTTAAAAAGGGGGTCCCCATATAGTGCGGTATGTTTCACACTAAAATGGCATGTATTTACCACAAAAATGCACATACTCGTACTGTGCCAGGTATGTGGTAGATGGAGGTTCCACTTTAGTGCGGTCCCATGCCAGACGAACCCCCCCCCCGGCTCCGCTAAAACGTGGGATCCCGAGCTCATGCGGTACGGCACTGAAAAAGGGGGTCCCGATATAGTGCGGTATGTTTCACACTAAAATATGGCATATATTTATGTCGAAACCATAACAATAGCTGAATAGGTGCAGGGCCGCACTCACCATGAACATTATGGATCAGAGTTCTACAGGGAATGGACAAGGTGCTATTACGGAGGACCATAGTAAATAGGACCAAAAATATATATTGTTAGTAACAAAAGTAAAATGTATTCTGGTAGGTTTTTGTGTATACCGTAGGTCCTATTTACTAGTATTTACTATGGCCCCCTGTAATACTATTACGGGGGACCATATAGCAAAAGGGGCTCGTCTATAGCTGTTGGTAAAAATAGGTAAAAATGTTTTTTTTTGTCTATACGTATATACCATAGGTAGGTTCTATTTACTATGGTCCCAAGTAATAATAGTAATAGTGCCAAGTATACCGCGGAAAATTCAGTCAGTGGCCAATGTCCACGCCGTTTTTTTGGAGATAGACCCTAAAATTTGGCACACGTGTTTTATGCGCCCTACCCGAGACTTTAACGGATAGATTTTTTTTGATTTTTTTTTTCCGTCAGATATTGTTTTGTAATTTTTTGGGAAATTTGGGTCTTAAGAGATCCAAAATTTCCGGCGAAAAAAAAAACACACACATTCGTAAAAGGCTCGGGTAGGGCGCATAAAACACGTGGTACCAAATTTCAGGGTCTATCTCCAAAAACGGTGTGGACATTTGGACTTTTGTGCGGTAAAAGTGCAAAAATAGGCGTCGCCTCGTAATTACTTAGTTTCAGTATAGATTCGATTTTGGGCGTTAAATATGACTTAATATGATCATACGCAGTCAGATCTTCGAATATTTGCGTGAAACTTTGTACTAACATGCCTTGGACCACCTGGAAGCGGCTCGTTCAGAAAAAATAAATTGGGGGAAAAAATTTTTTCCTACAGAAACGCCTGACTATTGTTGACCACTTTGAAGGCCTGTGATTGGTCGGGCCACATTTTCGGCGGTAGCGCCAGTTCTAGGTCCTTGAACAAAACACTGGCGATGTCACCCTCTTCCACTGTTCATGGCGGTCAGTATGATACCAAATATGTATGTGGCATTGGAGTTGCTATTGCATGCGGCATTCGTGACTGGCGGAATTTTGGGTGATACGCCTGAACCACAGCTCGTATACATACCAGGAATGAAGTGATCAGGGTCATCGGGCCCTTGTCCTGTACCTTGCACAGCAGTATCCTGTGTAGACACTAGTGGTCGCCGAATAAGGCGGTGGTATGCGGGACCCTTACTATTAAGGGGGGACATAGTAAATAGGACCTACGGTATACACAAAAACCTATATATTTACCTATTTTTACTAACAATATTTGGTCCTATTTACTACAGTATATATATGGTCCCCCGTAATACCGTTTTGTAGGGGTCAACCGCCTTATCGAGGTTGTGCGGTTCCCCCAATAGTGCGGTTGAAGGAAATATGGAGTTTTAGGGTTGTCTACATACAGAGTACAGTTCGCTAGGGTACTCAAGGGGTGCGGTCAAGGGGTGCGGAGTGGAGGGTGATACCGCCATTAGACTATGCACGAGTAGTACTCGCTTGCCACACCCAGTTTTGGCCCGCGTCTCACAAGAAGCTATGAATTTATGTTTTCCCAGCATAAAGAGACGCTTTCTTATATGAGGTGCGCGGGGTGGGGGGGGGGGGGGGGGGTGAGAAGTATTTTTATTTGTTTCATGTTTTAACCTTTTACCAGTAGCCCAGCGGACTATTACGGGAGGCCATCATAGCAAATAGAACCTACGGTGCAGACAAAAACCTATACCATATATTCCAGTATTTTACTAAGCATATTTGGTCCTGATTACTATGTTCCCCTCCCGTAACAATGTCTTAAAAATGGCGTCGTCGGCAGGACACGAACCTACGCTTGAAATAACAATGGATGTTTTGCGCCAAAACTCTAGTCCGTGGTCACAGGACAGCCTCCGAAAAAACTCTGAGGGGGTGGAAGAATACCTCAGGAAAAAAGAATAAGAAAAGATTTCGATCGGTGGCTGTGGGGGAACACGAAGCAACCTCCTCGGCACATCTATATATGCGCCGCGGGTCGCGAGGGCGCTGAAGGGGCGTTGGAGCGTGATATGGCCACGCGAGCATGCACTACTTGTAGTATACTCGTAGTACTACGTACTCGCTTTCTGGATCACGCCAAGTTTTGACCAGCGTCTCACAAGAGACAAGGGGTTTCTTGTTTCCCAGGATAATGGGGCGTTTCCTTATATATGAAGGGGGAGGTACTCATGTCGTGCACGGCCGTAGTCGTATGAGGGGGTGACTTCAGTATGGCAGTTCCCAAATTTCTTTCGCAGTGTTATTTCCCTGGATTTTGTTTTCGTATGTTTCACAAAACAAAATCGTCGGAGTCTCTTCTGGGACGTTTTCTTGTATCAGGGGAGCGGCCACACTCAATGCCAGGAAAAACTAATTGCAGATCAAGCTTGGGGAGAAAGAGGGGGGGGGCAGACAGACAACAGTTTTGGGGTCTTACCCACAGAGACCACAGACAAATCTGTAGGCAAACCTGTAGACAAATCTGTAGATAAATCTGTAGACAAATCTGTAGACAAAATCTGTAGACAAAATCTGACGTCTAACGTACGGATCATTTAAGTAAGTTTGGGTGAGACAATACAATAATACCCGGCCGCTGGCTACTGCTAACCTAGTAAATACAATGAAGTTCGGGTGGGACCATCGGCCGGGGCAGGAGGCCTCATCCAAATCCAATACTTACATTGAATGATCGGCGGCAGCGCTAAAGAATACTATAGTAAAATCGTTGACCAATCAGCGGGAAACAACCGTTGGAACAAAAGAGGTGGTTCCAGCTTTGGTTCGGTTGTATGAGATTCGGTGTGCTGCCCCTCCATCATTCGGTCGAGAGCGAGCCGAGCAGCGAGGAACAGGGTAATAGGTGCAGGAAAAATACAGACCTTCCCACCCACCCTACAAGCTTGATTAGTAGTCTTTTTCTGCACGGTCATTTTCAATTCCAGGGAGAGACACCGCGCTGAGAGCGCACTCAGCGCGGAGTTTATCCCGGGCGAGGCCCTCCGCCGGAGCAGGAGGCCTCAACCAAATCCAATACTTACATTGAATGATCGGCGGCAGCGCTAAAGAATACTATAGATAAATCTGTAGACAAATCTGTAGACAAAATCTGTAGACAAAATCTGCAGATAAATCTGTCAAATAGTTGTTATTACTGATATCAAAAGCAAAAAACGCAAATCGAGTTTTTCACGCGGGCCTTATCTGCTGCTTGTGGCAGCCATCACCTGTGGCCCACGACGCGCTTAAAATCGCCATCATTACTGCTCGCACTGCTTCTGTCAGTGTATCGGAAACTACTGTGAATCCCCCCGTGGCCCCGTTCCCAGGTATACAAAGTACACAGCATGCCCTGCGTGCAGTAAAGGTGTCCACTCCCGCTTAAGCCGGTGCAGTGAAAACGGGACAAAAAAAAACAACCGAGATGTCGCGCTCGTCAAAAGAGCCTACTGCTGGGATAGCGCCTGAGCAATGCCGCTGACAGCCATGAGGTCTACCTACCTAAATCGTACTGCTCAATAATTAATCCCACGCTAGTTCGCGACCGTCGAGAACCAGCGTAGACGGGGAGGAAGGGTATCGCGGGGAGATACACGGAAACCTTTGAGTGCGTCGCGCACCAGGTACCAGATACGCACATTGTACGTGAGCGCCAGTGGGGTGGGCATGAGCCTATGGTTGACGCCTGGCGCATCGGACATGGGACTATGGTTGACGGGAGCTCCTTCGTCCGTAAAAAAGAACGCATTCTCTTACACGGCAACCTCCTGTTGATTATCACCAGCGGCGGGTGAGTTCAACAGGCAGGAACAAAAACGAGTTACAAGTAAATACCTTCGTGGAGCTGTGTTGATATCCAAAAACAAAATCATCGGAATCCAAAAGATGCCTGCCTGCCTGCCTTCCTTCCTTCGACAAAAAAAACGGTATTTATCCTCTGCGTCCCCCACCACTGGATCATATCCTATAGGGGACTCGTTCGGACGACGGCCGTTACTGTTCGGCACTACTTACTGTCGTTTCTTGGAGGCAAGAGGAAAAAAAACTGCCGCGCGTTATCGCGTTGTTCGTTGGCTCCCAGGTGTCTCCTTGAAGCCAGCGTGCCCCTGCCGACACACCTGAAAAAAAAAACAGCTAGACCCACGCCCCTTCCACATGACGCCCACCCCCTCCGACTAACCCAACCCAACCTGATCCAGTCAAACCCACCCACCCACCCACCGACCCACCCAACCACCTACCTACCCAACGAACGATCCACTCCCCCGGGCCCAGCCGCAAAATTGATTCTGGAACCGAGCAAGCAAGCCAAGGCAAACACATAAAAGCATGAGACGGAACCACGAGGGCGAGGCTTTTCCTAGAGCCGCTGCTGCTGCTGCTGTTGCTGCTGCTGCTGCTGCTGCTGCTGCAACTAACTGTTGCTGCCGCTGTCGCTGCTGCTATTATAGTGCTGCCGCTGTTGCTGTCTCCGCCGCCGCCCCTGCTGTCGTTGTTGCTGCTGCTTCTGCTGCTGTTGCTGCTGCTGCTACTGCTGCGGCTGTCGGCGCCGCCGCCGCCGCCGCCGCCACCACCACCGCCACAACCGCCACTGCCACTACCAATGCTGCTGCTGCTGTTGCTACTACTTGTTTCTACATCCGACACTTGCTGCTGCTGCTGCTGCTGCTGCTGCTGCTGCTGCTGCTGCTGCTGCTGCTGCTGCTGCTACCGCTGCTATTTGCTGCGCTACTGTCCCCCTTCCCGCGCCAACCTCTACTTCTGCTTCTTCTTGGACCTTTGCGCGCGCTGTCTCTCCCCTGAGTCTAAGGCCGCCTTTCGGAGGCGTATCGCCACCGGGGTGATTTCCAACATCTCGTCCTCGCCCATGTAAGCGATCAGCTCCTCCGTGCCGAGGCGCACGGGGGGGGCGATCTTGAAAGACTCGTCGGCCAGCACGCTCCTTACGTTGGTCACCTTCTTCAGCTTGCATGGGTTTACCTGCCAAAAATAAGGTGCATGAAAAAGAATGTATCCGAATGGTGTATGTTTCCCACATCAGTATAATACGTAGCATTTTTCGATTGGTCGCGAAAAACAAAACGCCACAATTCCTCCATTGCACTAGAAAACAGTTATCGAACACCAACATCGAAACGAACTTGCCATAGCCCTCCCAAATAAAAAACTCATTGACGCTGTCATCCATAGGCAAGTCCACCTCACAAGCGGTTCTTAGTAGGATGCAGCTCACCCTTCGTGCGACTCGCCGAACACCTCACGGCGCTTCGCGCTTGGTGCTAGCAATGTTCCATGTCTGGTCGGTGAAAACCCGACATGCTCCGTAATCCCGGCATTGTAGGGATGCGAAGGTCTATGGTCATACGACTACGGCCATGCATTAATATGAAGTACACCCCCCCCCCATATCCACCCCCACTTCCACCCATATCCTAACCCATTCCCAGCCCATGCCCCCGCCCCACCCAAAAACAAAAAAACATTAAAGGACAACACAATAAATTTAGTTCAGTCAACGGCCATCACACCTCCAAGTCTCCGGCACGGGCGTGCTCGCCAACCACCATGCCATCGTACACCTCCTGTCACAGAAAAAAACAAATCGCCAAGCCGCAAAAACGCAACAACAAATAGGGAGGCGTGGGTGGTGGGGGGAGGGGGGAGGGGGTTAGAATAAAAAGGGGTAACACTGAAGGGGGCGGAGGGGGGCGAGGGGGGTGGGGGGGGGTCGATATGGCGTGCAGATTTGAAGTGACCAACCAGGGGACACGATGGTTCGTCAACTTCAGTTCATGTCGGAAAAACGCGGGACGCAACCATATGTCAGACAACAAAAGAGGCTTTCGAGTGCGCGGCTATAGCCGGCCGCGAGGACTGGTATGCCCAAAACAAACAGAGTGTGCGAGAATCAAAAGCTCTAGGGCGGGGCAAAAGCGGCAAAAAAGAAAAACGTATCTACGCACATATGAAGAACCTATACTAAGTACTTGTATAAGAAGTTTTAACTAAATAGAAATAAAAAACTACCAGTACTCGTATAGGGACTATAAACTTAAAACTGAACTGACAACAACTAAATACCAAAAAATATATATAAAAACAACAACCGACATGTTAACCAGTAACACTTCATGGCCAGAACCGAACCGAAAAAATAATGCCAAAAGCAAAGACGGCATGTGCGAACGAAACCGATAGTCTACACAGACTATAAGTACACCATTGATACATGCCAGTATACCTACCGACCGCGAGAGGTGCTTCCGACATTCTTATCCCACACTACTGCACGTATCTGAAAAAGAAGAACCGGTCCGAAGATACATCCTTATAATTTCAGTGACAGGATGCGAAAAGTAGTGAAACGACCCCCTATCCCCGGGCATGTAAAAGGCGTTAATTAGGACAGACCTCGCGCACATCGTTCCCAGCCCTTCAAAAACGTTTTGTGCTTCTACAACTAAGACGAGGGAGAAACAAGAGTGTAAAGTAAGTGCATACCAAGTACTAGGGGTGCTCCGCATAATATATACCGGTACCAGGTATATTTAAAAAAAAAATTAAAAAAAACAACAGCTGTGAGCTCGAGGATTTCGTCGAAGCTCATCTTTGCTAGCTTTATGTCAAACGTGCCCTGGAGTAGTGGGCAAGTGACTCGCCTGGCCCGAGGAGATGAAAAGCTTGCCGCGTTCCTGCAAGGTGGCCAGCGCGTGCGCCGTTACCTTTCCGTTCGCAGTCGACACCAACTTTCCGGGGCTCAGGCCGCCCAGGTTAGACATGAACGGCGACGACCGCCTGCGCAGAAAAACGAAAAAAGAAGAAAAAAGGGGGGGAGCATTAGTAACATAGCGCAGACGCAGCATGGTGTTTGTCTGAAGAACAAAAAGAAGCTAGAGAAAAACGTGTACCACTCTGAACGGAAATATAAGGACCATTTTGCTAATAATATCAACAAACAAACGTTCCATATATTTTCCGAACATACGGGTACCTTAATACACGGCAAGCATGAACGCTCCACGAAACTATTACCCGGTACAAAAAGAAAAGTTTACCAAGGTACATGCCTAATTCGACCACAGGTACACTGTCACGAAACAGAACATTTTCCAACAAACAAAAAAAAAAAAAACTCACACGAAGGAGGAGTTGACGATGGCGCTACCGTGAGTCTCCTGCCGGATCTCAGCCCCGAAGCCCATCAACCCTCTGCTAGGAACCTCAAACATCAATCGGGTCTGTGCGGTCACGCACGTTAGGAAACGAAACGAAAGGGAAGGGACAAATGGTGAGGGGGGGGAGGGGGAGGAGGCGTACATATTTGTTGCTTGCCTTAGTCATTCGACCATTGACCACGCATCCCTTACGAGACGGAGTAACGGTTGTGGGGGGGGGGGGTGTACTTCATTTTCATGGATGGCCGTAGTCGTATGACCATAGACCCTCGCATCCCTACAATCAATGCCGGGACGGAGCATGTCGGGTTTTCACCGACCAGGTGGGGGGGGGGGGGGTGTACTCATGTTGTGCACGGCCGTAGTCATTTGACCATAGACCCTCGCATCCCTACAATGCCGGGACGGAGCACGTTGGGTTTTCACCAACCAGGCAGACATTGCTTGCACCAAGCGCGAAACGCCGTGAGGTATTGGGCGAGTCGCATGGAGGGTGAGCTGCATCCTGCTAAGAACCGCCTCTGAGGCGGACTTGCATATGGACGACAGCTTCAATGAGTTAATTTAATTTCTGGTGTGGCCACTTCCGGAGACAGCAATGGGTTTTACTATGTAACTGCCTCGCGGATGCCTTACCATATTAACACTACGTGATACGACCATTCCCCTTGTGCGGAGCAAAGGTTCTCCACCCCGCACAAATGATCTACTCGACCGCCAGCTTTGGTGACCGCCAAAAAAAAAAAAAAAAAAAACGGCACCCTGGTTGTCTAGCTCACGCAGCGAGTGGCGTGTTTTACAGCGTCGTTGCCAACCGACGCCAACCCAACCTATAGATATATCATATATTTATAGGGGGAGGGGGGATTCGTGGTATTTATCACCTTCACTAAATCCTATACAAACCACGACTAAACAATAATTAATTTACACAACAAGCAAGTGACTTGATCGTAGACTGGGGACTGGGGACAAAACTGTATCGTTGACTTGACTGGGCATAGAGTCACTCCATCATTGAGAGCGGCAAGTTTTATTGGTCTGTTTTTGAGTTTTGAGTACTCTGTGGAGGTGA